>JAQFZG010003466.1:0-13569 GCA_034695465.1 Entomobrya nicoleti | reverse complement strand
GGTTTTGGGGCGAGAAGAAGAAATTGTAGACGAAATGTCGCCCAAACCACATGGTTTTTAATGAATAAATAAGTACAAATGTATTTCCTTATTTTTGTAATAAACTTTTTGTAATGTTTAAAAAAAACTTTATTTAAAGATATTCTAAAGATCTAGTTCACCGAAAATGAATAATCGAGTTTGGATGTTTTAAGCACGATGTTTTGCGGTTGGGCCCCTGAAGTAATAATTTTAATTTTTGACACTCAGCTGGCGTTTGAAGTATAAGATTTACAACTCATTGGTTTATATTATGTCTTTTGTTGTAATATGAACACTGCAGATGTGCCTGGGTGGACTTTTTTTTAAGGAATCCATGGTTGCATCAATGTTTTTTGTCAAATACACATTTGTTCAACTTATACGAGTCTTATAATTTATAATTTCCTTTTCTTAGAATACAAAAGAGAGTTGTTTGTACCCAAATTTTCGCAATATTTGAAGGAGCATAATAAACCAATATTTTCAGAGTAAGTTACACAGCTTAAACGTTTCAAGAAAGGAATTGCATTTAAATACTACCAACCATTCCTCTAGCCTTTCTTCAGTATTCAGTTCAAAACCATTCTAACCTTATCTAACATTCGACGGAGTTGAGTAAATAGAGTTGATCAAACGTCTTAATACAAATGAACTTTAAAATCCCCCCACCAAACAAATTTATAGAAAGAATTCATCATCACTTTGCAGAAAAAACAAGAATGCAGTGCTCCGGTATTTATGTGGATTTAAATATAAGTGTACTCATTTTTGCATTATCCTGTATACCCAAGGTTTAATGGCATAGCATCTCTCGATATCCCAAAAAGCTCGTAGCTCGGTTGTATTCTTTAATGGCACATATTTAGGTAATTTGTGTTGATTCTTTTGTCTGAAATCTCTCTGAAAGGCAGGATATTAGCGGAGTAAATAAAAGGCAGTCTTGGACTTGAAAAAACATTTACATATACAACTCGATAACTGCAAACACGCCGTAAGGTTTATTTTTACTTAAAATATATTTATCTAGTGATATGGTCAAACCAAGAATGAAATAACTGCAATTCAAACAACGCGAACCAAACTGTGAACTATTTGCACATTACGAAAAGCAACGATTTATATCAGCAAGCTGAAGTTTAACCTTACATGCAATTATAGTGTACCTGGTGATTAAATGTTTACAATTTTATCTGCCGCACGCTTTGCAGCTGTGCATACACTATTAGAAGTCAGCAAATTCTTGTATGATAAACAACATTGTTTGCATTTTGTACAAATAGTGTTCAACTAGTAACAGTTATTTCATCTAATATTTGTTTAAATATATTATTGATTTAAAATTATGCATTACGGATAATATATTAAAGTTCCTAATGTATGTATGCCTTAAATAATTACATGCTTCATGTAAGTTCAAGTGAGAGTTTGGGGGCAGTCATAAAAATTTGAATGTTTTATTTTATGCATAATGTTGAACGTATTGTTTTAATAAATACGTATTTGATTTATTTCTATGGTTTATCAATGGAAACAGGATATTTTGCATTTGATAAAAACTAATTGAAAATAAGCAATGAGCACACAATATATTTGAAAGAGTGGAAGTATAGTCACAATGTTTGTTCTTGTAATGATGTGAGAAAAAATGTGTTAGGCACTGACACTTGGATTATTTTTGAGCGTATGATAAATGTCGCAAAATGTACTCTAGAGCAATGGTAAAAATAGCAATGATCTATATGAAATCATTGCTATTTTTATGAAACACAGTACATCATTGTTGCTTGCTAGGGTGCAAAAGGGGTGCAAAAGGGGTGCAAAAGGGGTGCTACGGTGCCTATAGTGCTAGGGTGCAAAAGGGGTGCAAAAGGGGTGCTAGGGTGGATATGGATACAGAATCCAATACTCCTTTTTTGGTCTTAGTTTGCCCCTTTTGTTGCTGTGGGAAACTGGTATGAAGATTCCACGAGTAAATCACACTAGCAATTTCAGTGCTCTACGTACACTTGCTCTGTGGCTTTCAGCACATCAGCACTCTCCTTCAAGGTAGTCTTGTCGTACAAGCTGTATAACAGCACATAATTGAAAATATTTAACTGGCTAAATGCCATTAATTTTGTTAGTAGTTTAAGTTAATTGGTCAATAAAAATATCCTTTTAATTTTTTTTAATTACTCTGAAGTTTTTGAGTTAATTTATTGCATCCAAATTGACTATTTATCCTGCGACCGAACTCAACTGGAATTATTCTGTTTTTCATGAAAGTGGCCGTTTTTCTTTATGACAACGATTTAAGATTTCATCAGTTGCATCAATTTCATCCCATTTTCAACAATAAATATTAGTGGATAGTTCTACGAGGTTTTAAAATTTAATTGTATTATTAAATACTGGATAATTAAAAATTAAACACCTTGCAAAAAGTCAGACATTAGATAAAATAGAGCGCGTTTAATGTTAGACTTGTTTTTGTTACTAGGTATTTGAAAAGAAAAGATCAAGGCTGGTTGCAATATTTTTTTTTGAAATTATAAGAAATTAAGTGTAAATATTGTTTTAAGTGACCAATCTTTATTATTTGCTGATAATTCTTGGTCTAAAAATATGTGAAAGGGCAAATCCATAAAAGAAACGCCCCATTCGATATTTTATAAATACGTCAATACAGTATAGCTTTTCTAGTTGTAAATGTTATAGGTTTCTTTGCACACACAAGTTTAAAAAGACGTCAAAGTTCCAACCATTATTGTAGAACCAACCATGAATACACGTTTTATAAACCTTTTCTTGTATGTATTCGTATTTGATTTTAATTTGATCAAAATTTTAGCGAAACCATTCGAGGTAATTGAGATACAACATTTAGCCCAGTACCTAGATTTATTTTCTGATTGTTCCATCCTTCTAATAAATTATATTGGATTGGACTTAATTGCTCCATCTTCTTCAGTCCACGTTCCTATCTTTGCATTAAGGTACAGATTGAGAAAAACCCATAATGGAACACATGAATTCATTAAACAGGAGGTACCTGAAAATATCGTTGCAACTCAAATACATCACATGGATTCTATTTCAAGAAATTTTGCTGTTAAAAACAAAAACTGGTGGTGCACAACCCTGTTTTATATATACCCTGACACGAAAACGGATTCGATTGACGCGGAAATCGGGAACGCTAAACTTTTTCCAATTCCACAATTATTTATTAACTTTGGATTTCAGCAATCCGAGTTTGATATCAAGACGACATATTACTACAATAGAAAACCACATCAAACCTATTGTATTTTATTGGTACCTCCCAAAGATCTTCTTGCCACTACCGTTGAAGCATATACTTCACCGTGGATTAATCAGTTTTCTTATCTTTTGCAAGAACATCCACAATCCCAAAACCGTAGACACAAATTTCAGTATTTTGCTGATTTGCTAATACTACAAACATTTCGTGCTCATTCGGATACTTTAGCAGTCGTTAATATCTTAGTGCTATCGTACTTATGCAGGTACTGCATATCCTGTAAAATGCTTACACCGGCACCCATATCGATTTTAATGTCACCGGACTTATCAATGGTTTCCAGAAAACAGCTTGACTCAACATTGAATATTTGCAAAAGCCAACCAACATTATGGCTAGTCTTTCATCCATTAACAGGAAAACATTGGATTAAACGGCATCCGACAAAGTTCAACGATCTGACTGGACAAAGTTTACGATTTACTAAAGTCATCGATGGGGATTCGGATTTTGCTATATCTTATCTTAATCAAGCATTATCCTATAAAGTGTTTGCTAACCATTCATACACCACATCAACTAGGATTGGACTTTTACCTGTAGAACAATTTCGTGCTTGCAAAGAACTGAGTAATTCAGAAGAAGAATTATTTCCATCACTACTTTACACAGAAGCTCCACAAACAGATTTTTTAATACCAATCGAAATTCATCCATTTAGATTTGTAAGCTGTGGAGGTCAACCAAGAACTCAAGACGTTCTATCATTCAATTCGTTTTATAATTCATTCGATAAATTGACTTGGTTTTTTATTTTAACTTTCTATTTCGTTGCCATAGTTGCATTAAAACAAGAAAGTCACGTCCAAGTTATACTAACAAGCTACGCAATACTAGTCGAGCAAACTCAAAACAGTTGCTCTTGCCTTAAGGGTAAGCTGTCGCATTTGTTTATTTACGGTAGTTTAATTATCTCCGGAATCCTAATAAGTAATATATACAAAGGAGACAACATTACAAGACTAACGTTACCAATTGTTCCACTTCCTTATGAAAAATTGGATGAACTTTTTGCAAATAACTTTACGTTCGCACAGGTCGCTCATTATTATAATAATTTAGAGTGGAGTTTTAATATTACAATGCCGCCTATGCTAAGTGAAAATAGACAGAAACAAATATTGAGAAATATTATTACGTTAAATATCACCTCTGATAACCCAGATGAAGAGCTATTGAAAATGTGTGATGAGAAAAATGGGGTGGCATTGTTTGAACCGGAAGGGGGTGCATTTAGGCATGCAAATAAGTTAAGAGATAAATATCGTACTAAATTGGGACTGGTTGGAATTGGGAAAGAATTGTATTCTGGGATATGGCGAGGATTAAAAATTGTGAACAATGTGGATCCAACAATTCCTGAAAGGGTTACACGAATTTTTGAAACGGGGATCACAAACCAATGGTTAGATATGTGGTCGTTGAGAATGGTTCTAAAGAGGAGACCTGAAAACCTACACTATGCTAAGAATGAAAAGGAGAGAAAAATGATAGAAGAACGATATAAGGATACAAATGAATGGAGTTCCAGTATGGTACTAAATGGGAGTATACTAACATTATTTGTAGCTTTGGCAATGGGACATTTGGTAGCTGCAGGTTGCTTTCTAGGTGAAGTTTTTGTTAGGTTTAAAATTAGTGCCTTTTTAAAATTACGCAGCATCGTAAAAAATTTAAAATTCTAAAAAATAATTTAAACCCAAACTTTTTTTACAGAATTCTTCTTTGTAGTTTTTTAAACTACAAAAATGATTTTCCACAATTTGAATTCTTAGTTGAGTTTTTGGGATTCTTGAAAGTATGCATTATGAGATGTAATATTTGAAGAGGCCTATTTTACTTAAGTATACGAAATAGTTAAAGAAGATATTTTAACGGCTTTATTTTAAAATACACTACAAGTATCCAAACAAAATGATATCCAAGATTACCCCGAATTGTCTTAAAAGTATTTGTAGCAATAATGTATTTGCCACGTAATTCATTGTATTTTCTTTCAATTCCATTTTCTATGAAAAAATGCTATACACACGTTGTGTCTAAACGACTTGAACTTGAAAACTTGAAACAAAGAAATGTTTTTTTTGTTTTAAAAGATTTCAAGAAGATAGTTGAGCTCTTGTTTAAAATAAGAGGTTGAATTTAAATAAAGCATAAAAATTCTTACCTAAATATTTGCTAGATACTCTTACTATAGTTTATGTATTTTAACAATAGATACTTACATATCCTCGAATTTTTTATGAATACAATTTTATAATTTTATTTCATAAAATATGTAAGAAATAAAATATAAAATCGAGACTTTTATCTTAAATTAGTGAACGTAGCTTGTGTAGTAGTTAGACAGTAAACACAAAAATTAACTTTGTGTGTTCGATTTTGATAAACACCAGGGTAGAGAATTTCACGTGCTATTTTATCTCGATTTTGATGATTTATATTATATCTTAGAAGTCGTATACAGCATTTCTTCATTCTAAAGCACAACTTTGGATTCCACCATGAATACACGTTTTGTTATTCTTCTCTCATATTTATTTATAATTGATTGTTCCCTTCCAATAAAAATTCATGTTTCCCACGTATATCATTTGAATAAATATCTTGAACTATTTTCTGATTGTTTCATACTGCTAATTAATTATAATGGGTTAAACTTAATTCCACCCAAATCTTCAATTTACGTCCCATTTCTTGCAATGAGATACAAAATAGTCCACACCCTCAACGGTTCACATGAGTTTATTAAACAAGACGCACACCAAAATATTATTATGACTGAAAACTATCGAATCAGTTCTGTTTCAATAGACTTTACAGTCAAAAACAAAAACTGGCTGTGCTCTACCTTGTTTTTCATTTACCCTAAAACAACTAGCAGTTCGCTGAATTCTAAAGCAAGTGCACATAATATGTTTACATTCCCAAAATCACTTATAAACTTCGGATTTCACCAATCAGAGTTTGAAATTCAAACGACATATTACTATAATAAAAATCCTCATCAAACGTACTGCATTTTAGTGTTACCTCCTAAACAGCTACTTACAACCACACTTCAAGCTTATACCTCACCATGGATAAAGTGGTTTTCGTTTATTTTGCAAGAACATCCCAATTCGAAGGGCCGAAGACATCAATTTCAATATTTTGCCGATTTGCTGGTTTTAGAAACCAATCATATTCATTCAGATATTTCTCAAGAAACGGTTAATGCCACAACTTTATGGTATCTATGTAGGTACTGCAGACCCCGTGATTTATTTGCATTTAGACATGAGTTGGTATCATCTTCAATAACCTTGAGAATGTTTTCTAGAAGTAAGCTGGACTCAATTTTAATCTTTTATAAAAGTCAACCATCCCTGTGGATGCTTATTCATCCATATGGCGACACAATTTGGACTCGACGAAAATCAAAAAGATTTAGTGAACTCGTTGGACATAGTTTGCGATTCTCTAATATCAACTATTACGATACAAATTATGCCATCTCTTATCTCAATCAAGCATTATCCAATATAATATTTGGCAATCATTCGTTTACTACTCCCGAACTGCTTAATTATTTATCACCAAAATTTAAAAGTTTAAAGGCTGAAATATTTCCTGGCCTTCAATATACAGAAGCTCCGCAAACAGATTTTTTAGTTCCCGAGGAAATTCATCCGTTCCGATTTGTAAGCTGCGGAGGTTTGTCTCGAACAATCAACATATTGTCATTTAGTTCATTTTACAATGTGTTTGATAAGTGGACCTGGTTCTTAATTGCGGTTTTATATTTCGTTACAATAAATAAATTGGCACAACATCGTAGCGGTAATGTTATTCTAACAAGTTTTGCGATTCTAGTCGAGCAAGCACAAAAATGTTGCTGTATTCTTAAAGGCCGTTTGTCTCATTTGTTTATTTACGGAAGTTTACTTATTCCTGGAATAATTTTAAGTAATACGTACAAAGGAGATAATATTACAAGACTGACACTACCCGTTGTTCCACTTCCCTATGAAAAACTTGAAGAACTATTTGAACACAACTTTACATTATGGCAAGTAGCCAGTCAAACTGAAAATTTGGAATGGAGTTTTAACATCACAATGCCTCCAATGCTTAGTATAAACAAACAACAACATATTTTAGAAAACATTACAACGATTAACAGTAGAGAGCAAGCAGAGAAACTGCTAACAAAATGTGATGAAAAAAATGGTATGGCATTGTTCGCACCAGAAGAACTGGTATTTGGGTATGCTGAGCATTTAAGAACCGAATTTCATTTTGAGTGGGGACAGGTAGGGGTTGGGACAGAACTTTTTTCTGGTGTATGGCGAGGATTAAAAGTTACAAATAACGTCGATCCCAATATTCCTAAAAGGGTGACTCGGATTTTTGAAGCGGGAATCACAACCCAATGGCTAGATATGTGGTCATTAAGAATGGTTCTTCATAGAAAGCCGGAGAACCTTCACTGGGCTAAGAATGACAAGGAAAGAGAGTTACTAGAGCAACGAAGTATGAAGGAACGCCAATGGATGTCCATGTTGGTTCTAAATGGAAGTATACTAACTTTATTTGTAGCTTTTGGCGTAGCGCTTTTCGTGGCGTCAGGTTGGTTTGTTGGAGAAGTCTTGGTGTGTTTGAAAATAAGTAAAATTAAACAAATGTGCAAGTAATAAAGTTAAACAAACATAAAAACTGCAAATTTGAATAATGTTTTACTCTTAATACAACTTTTGATGTTTTTATGTCCCGAGAAGGGTGTATTCATATTACGTACGCATATACATGATTTTCAAGTTATCTCAATATTTCTGCAAACAGTTAGAAAGTGTTGAAACACATATATGTATAATGTCATTTAAAACCAAATAGGTTGTTGTAATTGTTTATAATTATACCCTAAAAACGCACATCTGTGGGTTAATATTATGACAAAAATCAAGATGAAAATAAACTAGCTCATTCAACAAAAGTCCTCAAGTTTAAGACAAATAGGCCAGGTATTTATTGCCCAGGAAAGATACATGCATTTTTAAGAATTAATACAATTATTTTCAAAACTAATTTTGTTTTCCAATTATTACATAATATCCGCATACACAATAAGAGATTGTAATGATATTGCATTATGCATCACAGGGAATGCAATTTATGATGCTTAAAACAAGAATATTGGAAGTAACGTATAGCTTAGCTTAATGGGAACATAATCAACTTTCGTTTGGCTTTTAAGATAAGGGCACTTGATATCCGGTTTTATATTAAACATGTTGACACAATTAGGGACGCATTTCAAAAATCATTCATTTTTACATGCGATTCCTTTTTAGAGGATGTATCAAAATGTTATTAAACATTTATGCGAGACATGCGAGGATATAACGACAAAATTATCTGATTAACTGACTGCAAGTTTAAAATGTTTGTAGTTGTCATATTTTTAGATTCCACTTACAATGCTTTGCACTCTATTTACTTATCTCCATTTTCTATGAAATTGTTGAACATAAACCTATCATATCAAAATATCTGGAAACATTTAAACGTTTATAAAGACTAATATCAAAACTTATTGTTTGCAACCACGAACTGTTGGATGAATGCCTAAAATGATCGCTGTTAAATATTTACCTAATACTTTAATTCTATTTCTTAATAGAACCACAATGTTTACAATATAGATCCAAATGCACTCGTAGCACACTTAAGAGTACTTAGATGTTTTTCATAAAATGTTTCATAAAGGATAAAAGTTTGATTCAATAGATGATTTTTGTTAGTCAAATTAATTCATTTTAAGCGAAACTTTTATCCTCGTTTTGCAACAAAACGGCTTCAACGCTAAGACATTTTAAAAGATTACGTCAAAAATTGGTAAACCGATTGTACTCGAGAGAAGAAAAAAAACCTAATGCATATAGTCCTAAAGTGGTCGATGTTTAACTTTTACTGAATGCTCCTATTTTTGTAGTTGCAATCATTGCAGACGCACACTAAACGAAAAACAAAATACGCAGAACTTTTGTTAATAAACTTTATGTGTGAATAAATTTTATGAAGTCAAGATCATTTATTTAAGGGTATCCTTATAAATTAAAAATGTTCAAGTGTAGGCAGGCTGTAATATTGAATAGGTAGTCCGATTCAGAATAAAAATGTTGCCAATGGCTGCAATGTAGTTTTACATGGCATTCGGCAAGCTTATGTGTTGTACGAAAGTTGTTCAAATATTCGGAAATAACATAACATTTTTAGGCTTCTAAACATCTTCTTATAAACTTAAAACTAAAATTGTGTCAAAAATAACCGCTTTATTGTAATAAACCTGTCATTACAGTAGCCAAATATGTTCAGTAACATTTTCTTTCAAGCCAATCAACCGAAAGCCCAAGCAACGTCACTGTTTCAAGCATTTTTGGAATTACTTATGGTAGAGTGCTATTGGCGCAATAAAATATTTTATTGATTGAAACATTACACTGTCAATATCCTACATTGTAGTCCAGCTTTTTAACCATGAATACACGCTTTATAATTCTTCTTCTTTATTTATATTTACTTGATTATGCTTTTGTAATAAAAACTGCAGAGGAGACATTCCAAGTCAACGACATAGAGTATTTGGATAAATATCTAGGACTGTTTAATGATTGCCTTATTTTATTAATAAATTATAAAGGGTTAAATTTGGTTTCAAAAACTGCTTCAAATAAAGTTCCCGTTCTAGCGCTGAGATACAGAGTAGTTGAAACCTGCAATGGGTCAAAAGAATTCATTAAACAAGAGTTACCTGAAAATGTTTTAACATCGAAGGATAATCAACTCGACTCGATTCTAAGAAACTACTCTGTTGAAAATAAAAACTGGTTGTGTACGACCGTGTTCTTTATTTATCCGGAAATTTATATTGATTTACTGAGTGGGAAAGCTAACTTGTTTCCAATTCCACAAAGGTTAATTAATTTTGGATTTTTTCAATCAGAGTTCGATATTAAGACAACATATTACTACGATGGAAGTCCACATCAAACTTATTGTATCTTATTGGTACCACCTAAACAATATCTTACCACTTTAATTGACGCTTATACTTTCCCATGGATAAGTCAGTTTTCGTATATTTTGCAAGAACAACCAAATCAGAAAAATCGCAGACATAAATTTCAATATTTTGCTGATTTGCTCATCCTGGAAACCGAACATTCAGCTACGTCTGTAGCAACTGTTAAAAAATCAAACTTATGGTACCTGTGTCGATACTGCAGATCCTGTGAATTATTTACACATATATCGTTATTACAGTATATAAATTTGGAAACCTTTTCGAGGAAACTACTAGACTCAGCCTTAAGTTTTTGTAAAAGTATACCAACATTGTGGCTAGTTCATCATCCACTCGGTGATAAGCTTTGGGTTAAACAAAATCCAACACAATTCAAAGACCTCAGTTGGCACAACTTGCGATTTAATAATATCAATGCCCAAGATGCTGAATATGCTACCTCTTATCTAAATCAAGCATTATCTAATATCATTCCTTTACTGTGCCTACTATGATTGGATGTTTAGCATCAAACCAATTTCGTGCTTGCAAGGAACCGAGTTGTTCAGCAGAAGAATTATTTCCTAGTCTGGTATATACAGAAGCTCCTAAAACAGACTTTTTAATTGCTGAGGAAATCCACCCATTTCGTTTTGTAAGCTGTGGCGGCTTACCCAGAACTATAAACGTGTTATCATTTAGTTCGTTTTATAGTGTATATGATGGACCGACTTGGTTTTTTATTTTGGTTTTCTATTACCTCGCAATAATTGTTGCATTCAAAAAAGAAGCCCACACTAAGGTTATCCTCACAAGTTATGGCATCCTAGTCGAGCAAGCTCAGCAAGGTTGTACAAGGCTTAAAGACAAGTTATCACATTTATTTATTTATGGTAGTTTAATTATTTCAGGAATCTTAATAAGTAATACCTACAAAGGAGATAACATTACAAGACTAACATTACCAATAGTTAGACTTCCTTATGAAAAATTTGATGAATTACTTGCAAACAACTTTACATTTCTGCAAATTGGGGAATCTACTAATAATTTAGAATGGAGTTTTAGCATAACAATGCCACCTATGTTAAGTAGAACCAAACAAAAACTTATGTTAAAAAATATTATAACAATTAACAGAACAGAGATTGTGGAGGAACTGTTAAAAAGATGTAATGAGAAACATGGTGTTGCATTGTTTGAACCCGAAGGAGGTGTATTCGGACATGCAAAAAAGCTGAGACAAATATCTCACATTGAATGGGGCGAGGTTGGCATCGGAAAAGAATTTTACTCTGGAATATGGCGAGGATTGAAAGTTGTCAATAACTTGGATCCCAAAATTCCTCAAAGGGCAACACGGATTTTTGAAACTGGAATTACAATGCAGTGGTTGGATATGTGGTCATTGAGAATGGTTCTTCAAAGAAAACCTGAGAATTTGCATTGGGCTAAGAATGAACAGGAGAGAAAATTGATGGAACGACGAAGTAAGGAGGAATACGAATGGAGTTCCACTTTGGTATTAAATGGGAGTATACTAACTTTATTTGTAGCTTTGGGTGTGGGGCATTCGGTGGCTTTAGGTTGCTTGTTAGGCGAAGTTTTAATTTGTTTTTATGTAACGGCAGTGTTAAAATTACGAAATGTAGTGTCAAACTTATGCACTGTAGTACTTTCAAGTACAATACAATTATGTTGGTTAGTAGGTAAGTAGATTTTTGACGGTGCTTGTGTAAATTGTATTGATCTAAATTCATTATAATTCTGTAGGCCACTTCATTTGGAAAAAATATTGCAACCCATTATTGTGTAATATTGTTTTATTCGAAACGATTGATTGATTTGTCAATATTGAGATGTTTCTATTCTTAACACCAATAAGCGAAAACCAACAATGTCTATTGCAATTAAAATTTATTTAGTTATCAAACTGACATTTTTGTGTAAAGTTATTAATGTTTTGTATATAATTAAAAGCTCAAATTAATTTGATAGCTTTCTGATATGTATTGATTATACGAAATTATTTATTGATGGATATTTCACCTGAACAAGCCATTGTAATCCAAATCTAAGTCATTACACATTAGCGAATAAACTTTAACGAAAACATATAAGATTTGGCTAAGTGACTTCAAACTTGTCAATTTTTTATTTGATCGGAAAAGCTCTTCAACCTTAACAAAATGTGCAGTAAGCGTCGCTTAACTTGCTGTTGACATCTATTATAACAAAAAAGTTGCACTATTCATTTTCGTAGTTTTACCTTATTTTAATTTTACAAAAATCGTATAAATTTGGATAAAACATGCTTATGATTTTAATAATTTTGCCGTGCATTTTTCTGGTCAAGTCGAATCCAATCAATGCACCAGTTAAAGTTTTTAGCAATTTAGAATTAAATAATCTGGAGGTATTCCTACAAATGTTTTCCGAATGTATAATTGGTGTGATTAATTACGATGGAGTGAATATCATTTCATCGTTTTCATCAGACAACATTCCAATAGCCCTCTCCAAATATAAAGCTGTACGTGATCCTAAAAACGAATCAGTACTTATTTTCTTGAAAGATGAAATTCAATCAGGCGAGGATATTTATAAAGGAGAAAACCAAATGGACTCGACTTCGACGGATTTTTCAACAAAAAATAAAAATTGGTTTTGCACAGTCTCAATATTTCTTTATCCAAATTTATCCATACCTAACAACTTGATATATCGTTATTCAGACACTGTTAGTGATATGCTTGCGATTCCAGAGGTATACATTAACTATGGTATGCAAAAGCCTAAATTTGACCCAAGAACAGCTTATTACTTGCAGCTGAACCCTCATCAAACCTATTGTTTACTTGTCTTGCCACCAAATGAAATAACTCACAACACTATAATGTCTTATACATCACCTTGGATCCAGGCATTATCATATTGGACTAATGACAATCAAGTTACACCTCGTCATAAATTTCGATTTAACACGGAGATTCTACTTTTGGAAACCACCGTAATTTTAGAAAACAGGCGCAGTGTTTTCGAACCAATTTCAACACAAATAAATTATTTGTCATGGTATTTGTGCAAGTATTGTAATTGGTGTCATTTTTACAGCCCAGTAACAATTTATTTAGGCTCGAAAACTCAAATTGACTTGGAAATACACTTATTACGAAGGACGCCATCCCTTTGGATAATT
>JAQFZG010003465.1:0-13570 GCA_034695465.1 Entomobrya nicoleti | reverse complement strand
CATGTAACCGTCAATTGACCGTTACTCCTGTACCGTTAAACCGATTTGGCTGAAAATGTCTAGCGATTGACCCCTTGGCCTAAGGAGTCTGTGTCCCAAGTTCGAAAACAATCGGTTGAAGGATGTCCAAGTTAGAGCGCACACGGACAGACGAACAAACGAAAACCATAACTACGATAAATCGAGATTTATCTACGTAATAAATGTATTTGGGAAATGCAACTCAGATTGGTTTTTGATTTTAATATTTTTTTTATATAACTTCAATTAAAAATAACTGTCATTTACAAAGTTTCAGAAAGATTAAATTTAAGTTCTAAAAAAGGAAATCCAGAATCGAACGCAAGGTTCGACTCAGCTGCTAGTCCGTTAGAAACAGAATGATTGCGTCTGGTTCTCGGTTTAGGAAGTAATGAATTGCTTGTGGAGTAGAGACGCATGGTTTGGGTAGGGATAAAACACTTGCACTGAAGTCATGAGTCCAGTGCAATGACTTTGCAACAAGTGTAAACCAAAACTTTGGTCTAAATTTAAAATATATATAACACAAATAAAACTTAATGCGTAGCTCAAATGATTTGTAAAACTACAACTTCAATTTTTGAAAGCTTTTGTGTGCGGAGAACCATATTGGTGGATAGAGTAAATGAGATGATGACTTACTCTAGCTTCCATTACCCTCGGCCCCGATATATCAAACAATTAAAAATCATACTCAACCAATTCTGAACCACATTGTCCAATATATTTCTACAAAATCTTTTTCCCATTGGGTAATAGCTACCATATGAAAATCTGAGTGGATGCAAACTTATTGCCTTCTTCAAATTTACCTTATTTTGAAAGGATGCTCGGATACTGTAATTATTTCTCATTTCTAGCAACTTAAGTTTTGGCGTAAATGCAATCATTTCTCCAGTCGAACTAACCATAGGATTGACAATGACTGTGGCAAACACCACAAGAACAGCTAAAAACAGAAAAAATACATAAATTGCAGTTTCTAACTGAGCGTATCCGCACACTAAAATCCACAGCGTTTGTACAAACAAAGAGTAACCAATTGTAATTGCCAAAAATACGGCCCTTTCAAACGCTAGGCCTAACACATTTGCAATTATAGAAAAGTTGGCGTAAATCCTAAAAAAATCGGATGGGATGTTAAGTTTAAAAGCAAGCGTATTCACTAAGTCCGTAACATACATAATAACGGCTAGGCAACCACAACCTGTAAAATTAATTGCTCGACTAATTTCGCAAGCTGTAGGAAGCAAAATAATTGAGCGCAGACACACCAACCCGACAACCGTTTTAATTTCCCTTTGTTTCGATTCCGGCATGATGTCATCCATTACCCAATATATTGGATCAAGATCCCAAATAATGAGGACAAAATAAATAAAGAAAGGAATACCGTTTGCTGACTGTACTGACAGAGAGAGCAAGTCGACAGTTGTCATTTGACGATTTCGACTAAGTAAATATGGGTGATATTCTGCAAATAAAATTTAATGGCATGTTAATTATTCGCTACATAATATATTTATTTGAAATGCTTTTCTAACTTACTTTCAAATACATTGATTTCCAACTGGATAAACTCGTTTAATGCTGATAAATACATTTTTTGTCGCAAGGCTGATATTCCGAGAGATCCTGCTAACGTTGCAGTTGAACAACAAAGGCCTACGGTTAGCATGCAGTAGTTTAGAAGTTGAAAGTTTTTTCGATCCATAAATAATTGTGCTGATAAGACGTAGGCACAGGAAATCCAGAATATTAGTTGAAAAAAGTTTCCGATATTCCAATTAGTCCATTTTTCCTTTTCAGTGTTTATTGATATTTGTTTTTTTGTTGGATTCCAAATAATTGGAATTTCTGGTAGGTATCCGAAGGACCAACGTAACATTTGAAGGGCCAATTCTTGATGCTTTGTTAACATTGTGATTAATGTGATTTCAAAAAAATGTTTTAATATTTTATGACAAGGTTTCAAATCGTTTTATTTTGGATTCAAAACAAAATGTTTTGTCCAATATCTTTATACCAAGAGGAGTTTTGGTCTACCGTTTTGTAAGTCAAAAATTTGACTGTGTAATATTCCATATCTAAAAAGCTTATCTGAAGACAACTCATGGCATAACTATTAACTAAATGTGCAAATTATTTTTTTTTGGAAAAATATACAATTACTTGTTGGACTAATTTTTAACGATATGTATTTATTTCATAACAACCAAAGCCAGTTATATTGTGGAATGCTGAATAAAGAGACTTTTTTGTTTAACAGTTTTAGTGGATCCAAACTAAATGAATGGTTTGTGTGATAATAAGTATATTTAGGATATTTTGGGGTATTTAACTTACAAAATTTCCCTTGGCATTACACAACGGTTCGATTTACAGATTAAAACAATTGAAATCATTGATCATCTACAAATTTTCCAGTCAAAACGTTTATAAAAACAGCATATATTTTTTATATAAAAGAGACAGTATTCCTTTGAACTAACATTTAATAGATAAGCAGATATTGAAAAGTTGTTCAACATTTTTTTTATTATAGTGGTTTAACCTAATTGATACTCTTTTATTATTGATAAAATATACAAGATATCCCACAGTGCCGGAATATAATGGTTTGGACAAAAGTCATTTTGTAAAATCAGACAAAAATCATGGTAATGTATATTTTATCTACGTAAGACATGTGTTCTATTCGACATTGTAATCATATAGCAGAAAGAATAATTGATGACTTTTGATATTCTTCTGAAATTCTACTTATTTTTTTACTGTGCGCAAAAGCATATCAATTAAATTGTATCTACTGCTGGCATATTAAAAGAAAAAATAGTTGAATTAACCGGATTGTTATTAGGATACACAATTTAACCTTTTCAGTACTTTCTCTATTTTTTATTCAAGTAATAAGAGTACTCCAATTATATTCAATCAATTTACCTTGACTCCCCAAATAATATTTTCGAAAATGTACCTACACTACCATTATCAATTGACATGGGAAACCCCTCGCTCCCGGCTAATTTCTCTATATCACCACCAGCACCGCCATACTTATATGACATGGTGCTACAATTAACTTCAAATTTTTAAGTAGTAAGAATAGACTAATGACTATTGACATACAATTGACAGACTATTAACTACTGACTATTGACAGACTTTTGATTACTAACTATTGACAAATAATTAACTACTTACTACTGACATACTATTGAGTACTGACTATTGGACAACAATTAACTACTTACTACTGACAGACTATTGAGTACTGACAATTGACAAACAAATAACTACTTACTACTGACAGACTATTAAGTACTGACAATTGACAAACAAATAACTATTTACTACTGACAGACAATTGATTACTGACCATTGACAGACAATTAACTACTGACCACTGACAGACTATTGATTACTGAATACTGAGAGACTTGACTACTGACAAAGACTAATGACAAAGTTCAAATTAAAAATCCAATATGCTCTGGGATGTCACGTAATTTTCTGAGTCTGAATCCATGTCCGCCTCAAAGATTGGAGTACTGGTTCGCGGATAATGTACGCCTGATAGTACCATTGAGTGAGCATTGTTATCCGGCTGAATAACTACCAGTGTCTCTCGAACTCGTTTGGGCCTAGATTTCTGTGAAAAAATATAATGCATAAAAATAATTTAAATAAATACATGTATATACATAAGTACTCACACCTTGAAGATCATCATGACAACTAGCGTAGCATGAATTGGGACCCTTTTGAATGCACAGGCGAACGTTGCATACAGAACACTTATATTGTGTTTGACTTCTTTTATCCTGACTCTTTCTACACCACACACAGTTTGATCTTCCACTCCTTATAGGAATATGATAAGCAACTTCGCGTGGTGCTGGTACTACTGGAACTGCTGGTCCCCGACCCCTTCTTGTGTTATTCGGATTTTCATCCATAATACTCTCAATTACGTTCAAAACGAAATCTTTGAAGGCAGAATATTTGTTGTCAGTAGCATGACACTGATAAGCACGATACGAGTTGAATATGGCGACATCAATCAAGTAGAAGAACACCTTTTTATACCACTTGTAAGTCTTGCGATGGTTCGAGAATGGTTTGATGGTCTTGTCCATTGAATCTACTGCACCCATATTCTTCTTGTAAAGCAAAACGGAATCAGGTTTAATACGCGCATTAAATGGATTCCTTCCCAATTTATACGTCATTTTGTGAGGTATAAACGTATTCATCATTACTACCTCCCGTCTGTCGTACCACCTAAAGTTAACGTATTTATATATTAAATTTTAGAAAAGGTTTAAATATAAATGAAATAAAGAAAAACAAATGTTTACCGCTCTAAAAGTATTTGACCGTCACTGTAAGTCTTCACCTGCCCTTTGTCCAACTTTCCAGTCATTTTTGGCATTCCTTTTCTCCTTTTCTGAACCGTTCCAAGCATAAATGTTCCATTTTCTAATAACATCCTCGAAAGGGTAGGGCTATTGAAAAAATTGTCAGTAACGATATTATGATTCTTGTTAAGAAACTGTTGTCTGAAACTGCCAGCATTACAGCCACAGTGGCTCCTCCTCGTTGTAGTTTGTCAACTAGTGGTTTGGGTAGATTTGTAGATTTTCCCTGATACGGAAGTATGTCCATAGCCATTCCAGTTTTGCAATCACAAAGAATGTAGAAAAGCATGCCAAATCTTGACCTCTTCATTGGGTTGTACTGCTTGAAAGATAACCGTCCTTTATATCCTAATAAACTTTCATCGATGCATAGGAATTCTCCGGGAATAACCGCAGAGCGGAAGTTATTCAACAAATCCCTCAACAATGTCCCAAGTTTGATAAAACGGTCCGTGCAGTTTGGTGGCACGTTTGTTTTATCATGGAAATGCAAGCTTGATAGAACAGACTCAAACCTATTTATAAAAATTATAAACCAAAAAATTACAATTGTTAGTAATCATTCCACATCGAGCAACAACTGATTTTATGTATATATTGCAGCATGCCTATTTCTACCAATAGCTGTTCCAAAAAATGGAGTAGCTAGAGTTTTGTTAGTGTTCCAGTAGCATTTCAAAGAGCCTTTCTTCACCAGTCCCATTGCCAGGTTGATTCCTAAGAATCGCCACATTTCGTTGGGAGTCACATCCTTCCAATTAGAAAATGCGTTGGGTTTGGCTGCTTTAACTTGCGCTACATATCTGTTACTTTCCTGGCATATGTTGGCTACTATTTCGGGAGTAACGAACTTCTTCAAAATGTCCAGTGGGGTCGAGCTTCCGTCAATTCCAAAAGTTCGTTGAAAGGAGGAGGATCCACTCTGGAACGAGGAGTCAGCTGGCTCAAATGCCTTCCTCCATTCAGGTGGGGCGTCTGGTGCCTGAAAGAAAAAATAGCCATAAAATTAATTTTATTCGACCATTAATTTAACTAGTTTAATTGCATAATTATTGCTACGAATTACCTGAGTAGCATCTTCGTAATCATCAAAGTCCGTTTCCGAGTCATCAGACAATTCCGAATACTCCGATTCCGACAATGGATCCTCTAAACCAGTGCGATCTGGAAAAATGAAATGAATTAATTGATTAATTAATTAATTAATTTAAAAAAACTAATGGTCGCAATTTAGTTATAATTTCAATTAGATAATGTAATTTTATTACCTGTCATCTTGATTAAATTTCCGCTAATGAATCATATAATTATGATAATGACATCCAGATTTGATTATGATGCTTGGCCGACGAGATCATATGACAAACTGATAGTAAACAAAGACTACTCAGATGCTGTGTATCTGGTACGATAACAACTTTTTTTAATCTACTCAACATATGCGTAGGCGGTATCTATGCAGTTTTATATGATTGCTCATCTGTTGAGCAGAAGGTACTATAGGTACATTTTTGAAATACTCAGGGGATGAGGATTCGGGGCTGAATGATACTAGTTCGAAACGCTAGACAGCTGAGTATACTAGGCCAAACAGGTTAATGATAAAATAATTTCCTTTTGTGAATTATAGTCGAACTTGTAGCAAACTAGAAATTTGTATATTATGTTATGTCTTATGTCATATCATATTAGGTATATTTTAGGTTGAAATCTAAGTATTTACAAAAGTATTGAGGGGTTAATTAATATTGCTAGAATAAACGTGGAATTTGAATTTAACAAACTCAACAGCACATTTTGTGTTGCAATAAAATAGCTAATTTTATAAAATACTAATAAAAAAAGATAGCATAATCGACATGATCGTTTGTTTTACGTTTTAAGTAATAATAATGGACAGATCTGAGTTTACAAAGTATCGTGGTAGGACATGTAAATAAATTCAGGACATCGGGATAAAAAGGGACTATTTTTAATCAAATTACTCTCGAATGGGATCCCTGGTGAATCTGATCTGTTACGAAACCATAGTAGTTTAATCATTGCAGGTTTAATGCAATGTTTCTAATTCTTAATTCATATAGTTTTATGACATAACGAAATGCTTATTTAGATAAGCGTGTAATAAATAATTAAGTTGAAGGGCTATAATATAGTACAAAGATATTTAAATGTATTTTATATTTATTAGCTCGTTCTATGTTTATACAAACTATCGTTAAATTATAATACAACCAAAATTACGATAATGAATTTTTTTACAACATATAGTTATTTTGGAGATATCGTAACAACTAGGTGTTTAAAACGTCATGATTATTATGTAACTTAAGCATTACATACAGTCTAACAAAATCAACATAACCGCATTGTGAATGATATCATCCGATATTATAATACCAAGTTTAGCCCTACCAACTCCATAAGGTCCTAAGTCGAATCCAATCGGTTTACAAGCTCGCAACATTTTTTTATGTTCTTTTCTTCGTAGATTTGGACCCCAAAATTTAACAAAATATTTTGAATGTTCGTACGATATATTCACTAAATATGTTAGGATTATTGCTACAAGGAAACACAATGAAAACACTATAACTGCAAAGCCATACGTAATTATCGTAAGTTTAGTATACATTTTTAAGACCACAAATCCAGCACAAGATCCAAGTAGTGTTCCAATGCATATACCGTTTGTCATAAACAATTTATATGTAAGATTTGTTAACTTGAAAATTATTTGCATTGTTCTTAGCTGCTTGTAAAATACATAGAATCTAATACCATCTTTAAAGTTGCTTGAAATAGTTTTGATAGGACAAATAGTTGAAGAGAAAAATATCATTTTTTCGAGAAACACCATAAAAAGTAAAAATACAGACAAAATATATTGCGCAATGTATATTGCAGCAGGAGAAAAAATAATTGCTGAACAAAATTTTACGAACAAAGTTTGTCCAAAAATTAATTGAATTGGGCAGTAAGATATCGCAAAAGGTGTTGCGAATATTGCCAGCGGTGCTGATGACAAACCAATTGAAAATCCGTACACAAATAACTCATAAACGGATTGTTTTCCAAATATTGGTAAATTAATAAATATATTTCCGGTCCAGCAGATTTTAGTTGAACTGCATACTAAACAGCATTGATTTATGAAGTAGATTATGTCCAAGTATTGAAATTGGAGCATATAGCATGAAGGCGCGAATACTAGAAAAAGAGATAAACCAATACCGTATAAAATTATTTGTTCAACTTGGTAAACCGTATATGTAGTCCAATGGAAAAATAACCAGGCAATGCGAACAAAGAAGAATGGAATAAGAATGAATAAAATTAGTGAGAGGAAGAAAATTCGACACGTTTTGTGACACGGTTTCCAGTAAAATGGACTTTCGAACAGGATTTGGTCATTGTTGTAGACATGCCATGGTAAAGGCAATACCCTTTGGAGATATTGATGACATCTAAACACACCTGCTGTTAAAGTCATGCTTAACTCTGATCGTAAAGGCGTTTTTTCTGGAATTTTTTGGGAAACATTTTTTTACAAAAAGTTGTTGCAAAGTTGTTGTATTCGCAAGTTAAGAAACAAAGACTGGCAAAAATTGATCGGGACATCAAGGTTCCTTTTTTCCACGTGGATTTTTATGTAGCAAATATATATTATAAAATATTCAACGAGAGAGTATTGATTGCACTCATATAACAAAGCAACGAATAGTGAGCTCTATTTGCTGTATGGTTGTCTAAAAAAACTGAAAACCTGTTAAAAGGTATTAACTTATGGAATGTAATGTAATGGAAAAAAAATGTATTGCGAATGTATTTTTAAATGTGAAAGCTTACCAGTTATTATTTAGTTATATTTTATAGAGTTTTAAATTTATCTGAAATGTAACTAAAAATGTTTGATGCTGACATACTCAAGCAGTTGCTGCAGTCAAAAAAATCAATTTAAGCTGAAAAGTCGATAAAATGAAGTATTTTATTAAATGTTGAAATTAAATTTGATTTAATTATAGTTGGTATTTTTTAGACAAGCTATTTCTGTTCGGTTAGCGAAAATGTGTATTAAAACCAGCCACTCATGCAAGCACTATATATTTTTCCAAATTAAAGGTTATGCGCAAATTGTAGTTCGGATCTTAACAAAAATCAAACTAAATAGTTTTAATTTTTTGTTTTTTTTTAAATTACTGTCATACGTAAGCCGTTATAAAACAAAAATAGGGAAAATCAATATGTTTCTCACTTATTTTGGCTTGTCATTTTTCGTTGCAAATGTTTGCTTAATTGAGTACATAAAAAATTTAAAATGTGTTATTTTTGTGTATTGCAATAAATAGATAAAAACTACTGCCGGAACTTCAAAATAATAAAGTTTCCCACAAGTAAAATATTTTAAAGACATCCCAATACTTAGACAAGTTGAAGCATTTATAGAATTTGTTATTCCTCAAACATCGATGCAATCAAATTGTTTTTAAAATTAGTTTTTAAGTTCTTTGCTAAATATAACTATAACTAGAAGAGTGTAAAACCTCTGAAAATCAACTACCGAATTGAAGCGAATGTGTAGATGTATACGACGCTTGTAGCGTTTATATGGCGCTTGTGAACTTTATACGACGGTTATGACATTTAAGCAAAACATCTCGTAATGTATGTTTAAAATGTATGAGGGCTACGTTTAGTTCCACATATCTCGGGTCACAGGGGGCGCATGGACCGTAAAATGATTCCATTGTGATCAGAATTTGATGTTGCATAAAAATCGACTTAAAAAAAATTTACCATTTAAAATGCATGTGACCTTGTCTGGCCCCCTGTCCCACAGAAGTTCGACTTTGACCCGTGGTTCCTTGACAAAAGTTGTTCTACTTTGAACCCTCTATCGATATATACAATAAAAAAATTGCCATTTAAAATGCATGTGACCTTGTGACCCACATATCTCGGGTCACGTTTGACCTGTGGGTCTGAAAATCAATCCCATAGAAGGTCTTGACCTAAGATGTCTATGTATCAAGTTTGGCATCAATTGGTTAAGTAGTTTTTGAGAAATCGTGCGGACACACACACAGACAGACAGGATGTTAAAAGCATTAACTACCGAGCTTCGCAATTCGGCAGTTAATAACAATTTATAATTTGGTAAAGATTTAGAATCACGTAATGCGACATTTTAATTAAAATTCATAATATTGACATAATTTTTCGATGTTTTTTCAGAACACTAATTATACGTAAAAAGTTCAACTTTACAACGTCACGGGTCCAAGTAACATTATTGTAACAGTATTTTTAATAATATCTTCACAAATAAGTAATCCAAGTTTTGCCCGTCCAACACCATATGGTCCAAAATTAAATCCAATCGGTTGACAAGATAATATTATTTTGCTATCCCCTCTTCTAATATTATTTTTTACCCAGAACATCCTGAATGTTTTGGAATGTTCGTAGGGAATGTTTACAAGAAACATTATTACAAGTGCAATCAAAAATGCAAGAAGTGTCAATGCCGGCATCATCATATAAGCTACTATATGCATTTCCCCGTACATTCGAAACATCATCGTAGCACAACAGGAGCCTACTAAAATACCAATAAAAATTAAAAATGTTGCAATTGAGCTGAAAGCAATATTTGCTAATCTGAAGAGAACTTGGGTGTTTCGATATCGCTCAAAGCACTTTTGAAATTGTAGCCTAGAATTAAAAGTTGTGTTTAATTCCATAGTTTTGTACAAAGTTGATGTATATAATATCATGTTTTCCAAAAAAGCAATAAAAATTAATATAACAGATAAAACATTCAAACTTCCATAAATGGCTACAGGTGTATAAAAACACGAGGCACATATTTTGACAAAAAGGCTTCTACCAAAAATTAGTTGAAGAGGAAGAAATTGGAACGCAAACGGAGTACCTGCAATTGCTGGTGAAAATATCACAAAACACGATGAAAATCCGTAAATGAACAATTCGAAAAGCGAATGCTTACCTAAAAGGGGTATTTTAAAGCAAATATTAAATTTGATGACTGTACTAATATGTGAAGATATACGAATAGACTGATTTATTATAAAAATTATTAGTCTATAGTGCAAATTTGTTTGTAGATTTGAAAAACTTGAAATCAATATTAAGCCTAGACCAATTCCGTACGCAATAAATTCTTCTAGTTGGTAAATTGTATAAGTTCTCCAATGTCGCACGAGCCATGAGGAGCGTAGAAACATGAATGGTACAAAAAAGCACATCATTGAAAATTGGCTAAAACGTCGGTAAAGCTGGTATTTTATTTTGGGGTTTAGTGGGCTTAAAACGACGTGTTGCATTGCGAAATCTAAATGATAAGGGGTTGCGATTAGTTTTTGAAGATATGAGTGAACTCGAAAGGCACCAGATGTAAGGGACATTTTCAAACTTTTTGAATGCTTATTTTATAAAGTATACGATGTGTTATTTATAATTGTATTTGATTTTAGGAAATAAAACAAGATTTTAAGCGCTCGATCTTTAAGCTACCAACGTTTGCCGGAATAGACGAACTATGTGGAAACAAACTGCTTTAACAAATGCCAAAAATTTAATATATAAGCCTTCTTCACCATCGATTGGTGAAAACGTGCGAATAACTATATTGGTTTTTAAATTACTTAGATTTAAAATAGATACATAAAATCAATACACGCGCCCAACTTAAACTTAACATAACTATATAGCCTTTTGTACAGTTTAAGTATGTAGGGCTAACAACTTATTGTGCGGATAGACAAAGTTAATGATAGTTAAACATTATGCAATTACTTGTAAGGCTAGATTATTTTTGAATATAGATTACAAATGTTAATTGTTGATCAAAGTAAAAACGCCTAAAATCGCATATTTTTAAGAAAAGTAATTTAAAAAGAATAGATATATTAATCAAAATGTATCATTTAACTTCCATTCCATCTCAAGTAACAGGTTAATACACAAATGATTTTATATTCCACCAACAGAGCACGAATAATCTAATTTAATAAGAAAATACATAAATGACGTTGAAGTCAAAGAAAGCTAACGGTTTTTAATGCTTACTAGGACATGGAATAAAATCCAAGCTAATTTTAGAATGTGCTCAAATGCAGATTGGTGTGTGTGATTAACCATGACAATTAAACTAAAACTAAATGACGATGACTAAGACTCAGTTAAATGAATAAATAAACTTGATGAAAAAATTAAAGATTTTATTAATTAACGAATTAATGAATCACACAAAATTATAACAAGAGCAATGTTCATTTCAATATAACAAGGAAATATACCGCCAAATTACGCAAGTGCATTGCTTGTGAAAACTATATCTTTTGACACAAAATACATAAATGGAATGTGTCATCGCTTTTTAAAGTTTTTTTTTTGCAAGTAGCTTTAAGTTTATTCAAACAGCGTACAAAATATATGTAGCTGAAGTTTTTTAATAATGTCTTTATATTTAATAATATTTACATCAAGCTTAGCCGTGCAACTTTCATAAGGTCCCCAATCAAATCCAGTAGGTTTACAAACACTTGTTTTTTCTATATTCTCTTTAAACTGAACACAGCTTCCAAACTATTTTAAAATGTTCGCACTTTTCGTAAAACAAAAGCTTCAACGACTAGTATTGTGACCACTGTTATAATGTCCATCGATTTAAACAGGATGCGCAACATTTGTTTGCTAAAAAACTAAATTTAGGCCATGCAAAAAATAATTTCTAACCAACTTGTTTTTTTACGTCACCTTAGATCCAAAAATATACTTCTTTAATTTTGATAGTCAAAATTATTCTTATAAATTACAAAAAATTGGTGCTTTGAGACTTCTATGTAACGACAAATTTGTTTTCGGTCAACAAATTTATTATGGGTAAAAGAAATGTTTAACTGAAACTGAAAATGACTTATAGCTTCAAACCCTAACGCGGGAAGTAAAGAAAGTGTCTCTCGCAAATAAATAAGTGAATAGTCAATTCTGGGTCAATTTTACTCGTAGATTACGATTCTGGAATCTGGTTTTGGTTTGTTTTGTACATGTTCTATTAAGTTGAGGAGCTTAAGCAAATACTCTCTATAAATCAATATAATAATGTAACCTTGAAATGGTTCCTACTTTAAATAAAACTGTGAAATTAAAAAAAAAACATTAAAAATTTCTTTCAAAGTTAAGAAAACTTAAAAACAAAATAAATAAAATAAAATCTTTACAGATTGTTGTTGCTAAAATAATTCTTCAAGATTTTTCCTCTCCAAATTCTCAAGATTCAAAAATGCTTATAACGGTTATATTTGAATTGATTTGATTACAATTTACAAGGTATAAAATTAAGAAATTTTCTCTGCCGAAAGAATAAATCCAATTTTATAGTATATAGTGAATAAGGTCGTAGAATTTACTATTATACAAAACAAAAAAATAATTAAAATATTATTATTCCGGTAGACTACTTCTGTTATTTTATTTTGTTTACGATTTGCAAAACAGCAAGCATACGGTATATACCGAGTTTTCATCAACATATTGTTTTATGTAGTCTTTCAAAACAAATTGTTATAAACCTATAAACTTATATATTAGCTGGTGTCTAGAAAGTTTGTTTATTTCAGAATAAATCAAGATAAAACCATTACAAGTGGGAAGTGAACTAATTAACTTAAAGGCAATATTTCAAACATATTCATATATTTTGTAAGAATTTTCACTAGTCGCGTCTCAATCTTCTAGTACATTACCGTATTTTACCATTACTGCTTAATACAAAACAGTCCCAATATGTCTTCTCCTCAAATTTTCTCAATTATTTCTGTATTAAGCAGAATAAGCAATTACACATCCTTTACCATATTCCCGATTTCATACAATCCAAAAACTTTATTTTATGTTTCAAGAAATAAATCTATTGGACGTATAACGCTACTGGTTTTTTATTTCGCATTCTTTTCCGGGTAGGTATAATAGAGTCGAATAGGTCTTAGTGTATAACCATATTAGAAGAATTTTATTTGTAGAAACTTGTTAGTCGACCTTAAAATTATTGTCGAAATTTTAGTAACGAAATCGGTTTAGTAGAACTTTTTTAGAAGAAATCA
>JAQFZG010003464.1:0-13571 GCA_034695465.1 Entomobrya nicoleti | reverse complement strand
GTTACCTCTTCGCCCCCAAAGAAAAATAAAATCTTCACCATTGGATCTCCTCTTATCTGTGTTAAATTACTATGATAGCTAGCATACACTGGACCCTCGTTGAATTGGGTCATTCATTTTGAATCATCAATTAAACTCGAAATCAACTAAACTTTAAAGATATCCTCAAAATATGAGAGACTGGTCATATCGATTCGAACCGTTTCTAATTTGACGGATAAAGTAAACCATTTGAACAAATATAATAATGTATATTTCAAAGAAAAGCGAGCTGAATGGTCTGAATGGATGTCGTTTTGTCGAAACATAATTTTAGTGGAATATACTATTTACGGACTTCCATCTTATCCATATTATTAGCACCAATTTTTCTCCCGCATAATTTGCTAAAGAGAGTTTATCTTTTTGATTTAGGTTTTTTCACGATGCCAAACAAATCGAACGATAGAAGGTTACCCTAATTATCAAAATATCCAATCAATTGGCACAGCGATTAAGTTTTTGAGCTTTATATAATTTATCATTAAAAATATTTACAGAATTGCTTCTCTCGTTTAGAATCTACAACCATTTATTCAATACGACCACACATCACTACATGGTTATATAAATGTAAACTCAATGCAAGTGGTATACTACAAGAATATGATATTTTCTTAAGTGGAAAGGGGGTGCATGAAGTCCCCTTACTGTTTAACATTTGGATCGAAGAAGGCGACATGCTGACCAGACTGTTATACATACTGTTGTCATTTTAAATATATTCTCTACCACAGCGGACACTTTACAATTTTTTTTAGTAAAAGGACCACCAAGTTGAGCCGCATATTTTTTTGGAATGCTATCAGGGAAGTATTGCAAGGCATGGCTTAAATCTGTTCTCTTTCGGACTAGCTAAAAATCACTGGTACATTGTGTAGATAGTTAAGTTTGTAGGTGCATTATAAAATTACATTTATGCTTTGACAGTATAAATATAATAGACACATAAAAGGGATTATATGTATTACTTCTTGGATTGCATACAGTAAAAGGAGTGCATTTGTATCAATGACATAAAAACAATGGTGTAGTCAGCTATATTTTGATTAACCACAATATCAGTAAGTAAAATATGGATCTTATTTCATGCCAAACACACAAGCCTGAGTTCATGAATATAAAAATGCGTTTTGATACTCAATCGAATGGTTAGCTCTCAAAACATGCTTAGTTGCTATATTACCAGAAATTGCATGCATGCGTTCAAGTACTTTAGTATCATTCAGAAAACACTAACGATAAGCATATTCATCTTCAATGAGACCGCAACGTTTGTGTGGTACCTTCACATGTGCTTGAAGGTAAACAGAGCTAATAAAAAGGCCACATTTATTTTAGAAATCCGGCTCTAGTACCGAAAGAATTTTGTATGGGGTTTATATATCTGTTCACTACCTGTGTGAGCAAACTGGTTAAATAATCTTTTAACTTCCAAGCAAGCAAGCCAAGAAGCCATACTACACCAAACTTTCTATGACAAAAAACTGTGAAGTATGTACAAAATCATTTAGTTTAGCTTAAAATTTAAGTTTAATTGTCTCCCAGGAATAAGGTGTTCATTCAAATAAGTAATTTAAAACTTTAAAAGAATTGGCCCTTCCAAGACCAGAAATGGCATGTTCCAAAGTTCAGTGCTTGATTTGCGAAAACTCTTTCCCTTCAAATCAACAACTATTTGTTCACTACCGCTGGCATACCAGTGAAAAGCCATTTCACTGTAAAATCTGTTCTTCCGAATTTAGACAAGCACCACATTTAAACGCACATATGAATGGCCATAATGGAATAAAACCGTTTCAATGTTTATTTTGTGACAAGAAATATTTCCATAATAGCTCAATAGTTCCCCATTACAGAGCTCATATCTTTGAAAAGCCATATTTGTGTACGGTTTGTGGAAAGGAATTTACAGGTAGCTCACATTTGATCATCCACAGTAGAACACATACTGGTGAGAAACCATTCAAGTGTACCCGTTGCAACTCAAGCTTTGCAACAAATGGCTACTTGAAACGACATCAGGCAATTCATGACGATTATTTTCATTTCCACTGTGAACAATGTGGCAAAGGTTTTAGGTTTAGACCTGCTCTGAACTCTCATTTAAACACTCACAAAATGGAAACCCCTTTTAAGTGTTTTTTCTGTGGACAGTTTTTAACTTCAAAGACTCGTCTAAACAGACATATGACTTCTCATACCGGCGAGAAGCCACACAATTGTACATTGTGTAACAAAGCCTTTGCTTCTAAAGACACACTCCGTTTACACAACAAAACTCTGCACAATAAAGGGAAATTCAAGTGTGAAACATGTGCCAAAGTTTTTGGTTCTGCACATTATTTGAAGATTCACAAAACCACCCATAGTGGTAAATTATTCCCTTGTGAAATTTGCGGCCAAGTTTTTAAGAGCTATGGTGGAAAAGCTATTCACAAAAAAGTGGTTCACGTTCTTAAAACTAAAAGCGAAAAATGTAAATTATGTGGCTTATGTTTTTCAAGAAAGGGTGATCTTAAGTCACATTTACAGCTACATACTGGGGAAAAACCATTTAGTTGTGATAAGTGTCCACTTAAATTTAGCAATAAGAGAGGACTTAAATACCATTTGCTTCGACACGCAGGAGTTAAAACGTATGAATGTGTGTTTTGCTCAAAAACGTTTTACAACAAAACTCCTTTAAATCGTCATATTTTGTTACATACTCAAGAAAAGCCTTTCACCTGTCACTTATGTTCTAAGGAGTTTGTTTGGAGTAATACGTTATGGAATCACCTTACGAGGCCATGTACCTCAAAACCAAAACAATTAGCATCTTAGACTAATAACAGAGAGGAATCCGATTAAAGGTGCTAATCGTGTCATTGGAATGAATAAAAATAAGTGTGTATGAATAAAATTAGAATTAAAGAATTCCTGCAACAATATACATAAAACATATTTTTGTCACGATGTAATATCGATAGCAAGCTAGTGGAACCACAATGCTATTGGGGCATTTGCAAATGGTTATGATGAAAATGTAATAAATATTTCATAGGACATCTAAGATTACTTCCTATATTTTTGTAAGGTCAGTTATAAATATGCATGGTGAAAGGGAAATTACGTTTACTTATATACTTTTATAGTAAAAATGTCAAATATATAATAGTTTCTAAGGTTTTAAACTTGTACTTTGTTTATGATAGGCACGGTTGTGCTACACAACAGTTTTAGCTTCAGCAAAATTCAATTGATCTGAAAACAGCTGAATACATGAAAGCAAAATATATATTGAAATCTTAGCTATGTTTATTTGCTATACATTTTTCTAATTGTTTAAAATATTACATCGAAATAAATTGTTACAATATTTTGCTTACTTGTTAGTTAGAATACTTACATTGTATACGATTAGTTAGTTTTATTACCAAGATTGTGAGCGATACGCAAGGAGCCAGTGGGCTATTGGTATATTCGTACTTACTTTTAAATATTAGAGGTAAACTAAAAAAATAATAGTTTGATAAATTGTAGAGATAAATGTAAGAAAATTGTGCTAAAATTATAAATATATTCTAAAAAATCCATTTAATGATAAATAAATAGCATAAGTATTGTGTATACAAATTATATTTCATAATGCATCAATCACGATGAAGAACACGAATATTTTTTGTAAATAGATAACCTACGCCATATGTATACAAAAGTGTTCTAAATATTTACTTGGTAAAGTACTCGTTGATATTTGAATGAAGTAGCAAAATGATTTACAGGAAACATAGTTTCAAGTACAAGCAATGCATTTTACAACCTTTAAGTTATTATTTGACGAAACTTACACATATAAAGTTATCCAAATTTCAAAATATACCACGCAATATACTATTTACCATTGGGAGCATTATAATATACGTCAGAGTATGGATGAAATAGCATATATTTTAAAGTTTACAACACAAATAAGCAAACTACACTACCATGCATGTTATTCTGGTTTTAATGAGCACATTGTAATAATAAATGTTCAAATCAAGTTATAACCCTATATTATTAGTTCCTAAAGAAGACATAGTATTTAATGCCAAATTTGGCTAATTCATTTATTCATGTAAATACAAATGTTAAATTTAATCTGGTCAATGCATTTAAAAACATTTAAAATTGTTTATCTAATCTGATTCAATTTGTTGGTTCTTGCAAAATTAGATGTAGTGTAAGGTAACCTTTCATATAACGTTGAAAATTATTACATGGCATTTTACGAAAATATTTTTACTGGCAATGGTCTTGGAGATTTTCCAATATATTTGTGTACAGTTTTGATATGGGCAGTGAGTCCACTTTTGATATAGAATCCAGCCAGACAAGATTCTATCTCGCATTTGAATTGTTTGGTTTTAGAATGAACTTTTGCACAGTGCCAATACAATGAGTTGGTATTTGCAAATTCGGCCGAGCACATGTGGCAGTTTATGGGTTTTTCTTGTGTATGTGAATACATATGCTTTCGCAATTCGTCCACAAGTTTAAATTCCTTCATACAAAATAAGCATTCGAACTGTTTAGTTTTGGTGTGACGACGACGTTTGTGAGCTGCTCGTATAGACTGGCTAGCAAAAAATTTAAAACATATTTCACACTTGAACGGTTTTTCTCCAGTATGGATCCTTATATGGGTCGTTAGATCACCTTTTCTGCCGAATGATATACCACAAATGCTACATTTGTGTAGTTTAAGCACAGAGTGTACAAGTTTGTGATGAGTAGACAGGGAGTCTTTACTTCGGAACAATTTTCCACAGGTACCACATTTAATGGCTTTAACGCCTGAATGAACACTCTTATGCTTATTCAAGTATGACTTTCTTGAAAACAGCTTGCTGCATAATTCACATTTATATTTCTTTTCTTCCTTGTGGGATTCTTGGTGAATTCGCAGTAAACGTTCATGAGCAAATGCAGCATCACACGTTTCACAACTGTAAGGCTTTCCCCTTGTATGCAAATACAGGTGTGTCTTCAAGCTAGATTTAAGTGGAAAACGTTTGACACATAATTCACACTTAAACCAAGTTTCTTTGTCTGTGTGAGTGGACATGTGGGTTCTTAAATTCAATTTCCACTTAAACAATTTGGAGCACTGGTCACAAGAAAATCGTTTTTTTACGTCATGAGCTGATGAATGAGTTCTGACCTCTGTACTGCTTGCAAAAGCTCTTGAACAAATCGTACATTTGAAAGGCTTTTCACCTGTATGCCGTCGACTGTGGGAATACAGTGTTTCCAAATCGTTAAATTCAGTGCTGCAAAGATTGCAAAAGAATGGTTTCTCTTCTATATGTATCCTGTAGTGGGCTTTAAGTTGAGAATTCTGATTAAATGCACGATCACAAAATACGCAGCTGTAAGGCTTAATTCCCAGATGAGCATTTATATGTTGATTCAGTATAAATTTGCTGTAGAACAGTTTGTCACAAATGTGACATTTGTCTTTTTTAGTCCTGATTCGTTTCTTTTTCATGTTGACTAGTTATTGGAATTTGATGGTGCCGAATAAAAACTTACTTTGCGTTGCTGTTTTCAGGTTACGCTGTTTGGTACTTTTACGCAACTCTAGTTATAATTCGCAAGTTAAATAAGTATCTTTGGAGTGCGTTTTACTAGAGAAAAACTGTATGTTGCTGACTTCGATCGTTTTTTTATTTATCGACACAAATAAATAAAACTTAGGTGCTTGTCTCTTTTTAGTTTGTTAGACATAATGTGTTACAATTGGACACGTAGGCATTTGTGACATTTACATCAATCAAATAAAGTTTAACCAATAATGCTTGGTACATTTTACTTCAGGCATACATTTTATCCAATACATTTACATAAGCGTCGTCTACACCCATGCAGCTGTCTATTCGTCTTACCACATTGCGTGGACCTTTGTATACCTTTGCATGCATTTAAACTCAATCCATAAAAGCCTTTGGAATCACAGGTAGACTTAGTTTTCTATATAGCATTCCAAATGGTTTGTCTTGTATGTATAGCTTAAGCTTCATTTATACTTGTATGAAGGGAACACAAAATGTAACTGTTAATCCTTTCATATTATTGAACATTCATTGCAGTGGGGAGTGTGTACAAGGAATAATATGTGTAGTGTAGTAAAGTGATACCAGAGTACACAAAACCATGCATAAAGGTCCAAAGCTATTTGTAGAATCATCCCTTTTGTAGAGCGCAAAGGCGTTCGTACATAAGCAAATATATTCACATGCATATGTGTTCTGCATGGATTGAGTTTGTAGACATTGAAGGTACTTTGTACTTAAATATGAATAGGTATATGCCAACATTTTGTGCAATTATAATACATAATATATATTGCAGGTTAAATCCAATTATAAATGCATTTTGTTGAATATAACACACGCAAGTGTTTAAAGTTTGTCGTAAAAATAAAAAAGACGAAGCAACTTAATACTTAACTATTCTTACAATCTTAAGATGTGTTTTTGCATCTGGGTTACAAATGAGTTTATTTTTCAAGCTTCAAATGTAAAATATTGAAACCAATTAACATTAATTTCTGTATGGAAACGATACGTAGCAAGAAAACCGTATTCAATCAAAGGAAACAACAAGTTCTCATGCATTGGGTATGCATGGACAAATTCTTAAAAACGAATGTGACAAATTATAGAGATTTTGGGATAACACAATATGTTAGAATGGACGGAAGGCCTTCAATTGGTCAATGACAATAAATTGTATGAATCTCATAAAACTTGAATTTTAATTGAACACCGACATTTTAAATGAATGTATGAATACAGGTAATGTGGCGGTCTAAGCTACTTTTATCATAGAACCCTTTCCCATATAAATCACACTTGTGATCACGAACTCCAACATTAACTATTTCCTGGCGTTCAAATTTAAAATTTAAACCGAGCTTATATCTATATTTTAATTAAAATTTGGTCAACATAAAAAGTTTCAATGCTATTTGTTTTATACTTGAATATTAAATGTTATTTCAAGCTACATATAATAAATGTATTAACAAAAAACAGTAAATTACCCTGAAATACAATTACGTTAAACTTACATTTACATTACATTAGAATTTTCGTCTTTGATTTTTTTATTATGTACATTCCTTCGATGAGTATAAAGACAGGCTGATGTATAGAAGGCTGCCTCACTATACTCGCATTTAAAACTTCTTACTCCCGAATGTTTTGCCATATGTGATTTCAAGCCTTCCGAATAACTAAAAGATGTTCCACAAATCGTGCAGCCATACGGCTGTTCCTTGGTGTGAGTGTACATGTGCGAGAGCAGATCCTTCCATGCAGTACACTTTTTTCCACAAAATGTGCACTCACGAGGTGTAATACCACTATGTTTACGCATGTGTTGGTGAAGTTCCCACATGGAAGCGAACTGCTTTGGACACCGCTCACATTTAAAAGTTTTCTCGCCAGTATGAATACCAATGTGTCTGTTCAAAATAGGCTTTCTTTTGAAACGTTTCCCACAAATGTTGCACTCATGTTCCTTAATATTGCTATGCAAGTTTCTTTTATGAAGAACGATGGCATAAGGCCGAAGAAATCTTTGGCCGCAAATATCACAAGGAAATGGCTTGTTGGTATTGTGTACATTCCTGTGGGAGTCAAAATATTGCTTGATTCCAAATGATTTGCCACATAGTTTACAATGGAATTGATTTGTGTTATGAGTGTTGGATTTGTGGAATTGGAGTTTTCTTACAGAGTTAAATGAGTCGTCACATATATTGCAAAAAAAAAGGTTTTTCCTCGGTGTGTAAATAAATATGTAGTTTACGAGCGTCATGGGAGCAAAGGAATTTGTCGCACAAGTAACATTTGTACTGGGTTTCCTTTTGATGGGTGTTGAGGTGTTGTTTCAAATGGTGCTTGAAATTAAATCCTTTGCCGCATGTTTCACAGCAAACGCATGGCTCAACTGCGTGAATGTTTTGATGGAGTTTCAAGTGATTTTCGCCAGAGAAGGACTTTTGTTATACTTACATTTAAAGGGCTGTTCGCCCGTGTGTAGGCTGGTATGGGAGTCTAAGTTGTGCGTCGTGGAAAACTCAGAACCACAGATATTGCAAAAGTAGGGCTGTTCACTTATATGCTTTATGTAATGATTACATAGGTAATGTTTGTCACGAAATGTTTTGGGACAAAACAAACACTGGTATCGTTTTATTCCAAGATGGTCGTTTACGTGAATAGGTGTTTTTGAGGGGTTTGTAAGAACTTTATTGCACATCTTTCTTTTATGCTTTGATTGTCTCATTTTGTAAAACCTAATTTGTTAACTGACAAATTAAATAGTTTAAACAGAAGTTTTTGGTCAATTTTTTACTATATCACTAGGGTAGTCGTGAAAACTTCGAATTTTGAGCCCTACATGCTTTTAGAAGAAATATTTAATTTCTTCACAGAAAGTTTGTTAAAAACAAGAAGTCAGCTTTATTAGGTAGTTAATAAATTTGTTCATGGATTTTTTTGTCACACCAAAGGGTTTACACTCAATTATATGGATTTTTGGTTATTGTTTGGATGTACTTGTTTGGAGAATCTTTCCAAAGCAGATATTCTAATATTAGAAGGAACTTTTCACTGCATGGTACTGCTTTTTAGAATGTATCTTATTCCCTGTCGATGTAAATCTTTAGAGGTGTTTATACACACATATATGAATACATTTAAATGCACGTAAACACCCGTTTATTCATGTATATTGTAAACGTCTTTATTTATTTCTAAAAACCTTTTAAAGCTATAGTTCGTACAAATTCAAGACACAAACTGCTGGTCGTGACCGTAGGTGTAAACAAATAGTAATTGTTTTTAGTCTTATTTTATTCATCATGGAGTTATGAATGGAGTATGTACACATAATGACGTGTGGTATGTAATTTACTATAGTGGTAATAGGAAATATAAAACCATGCATGAGGGTCTAAATATATTTTAAAACCAACCCTTAAATAAAATGCAAAGGCATTGCACATACACAAATGTATTTACGTGTATACTATGCTTTTTGCTTGAATTAAGTTTAATGCTTTTGATATTGAAGGTACTTTGTAACTTAATATGAATAAATATAACGGATATATTTCAATATTAAGTACTTTTTAAGTTCATATAACAAAATCCGTTTAGAATCCAACGAAAATCCATAAATAAATTTATAAATGTACGTATTTTGTACGTGAATAACTTTCCCAAAACACGTAAAGCAATATACATATTTAACGATCAAAGAAGACACATCATCGTGGGAATGGTTTTTATATTGTCAATGCAAAGCAATATATTCAATTTTTATATTCTATGAATCTGATTAATCTTCAATGAAATCCCAACTGAACGTATCTAACATTATTTTAGTACATTTTTTCGATAATATCCTATTTCCAAGCAAAAGAAATGTAACGCAACCCAACTTTTAACTGCCCTTTTGATCTTTAAAATGTCGAATATACACGGATTTGCTTTTTGTTAATTTAGATGCCAGTGCAAAGCCGAACGTTTCAACATGCTTTATAAGAAGAAGAACGACAACTACATCGTCCATTGAATTGCTTATCAAATGACTCATTTGTTTAAAATATTTTTTTTATATATTTAGCCATTTAACACTTTAAAACTTATTTAATAGACAAATAATTAATACTATTTCACCAAGACAAAAAAGAGTTAACGACATAACTAGGGCAAATGTTTAGTATTAGCATCTGAGAATACTAACTACACTAATACTACAATAGGTGAACCCAAAGATTAAAATAATGAGACTACTACTAATAATAATAAAACTTATTTTTATGTAAAAAGAAACGCTAATTTTATTAATAACAATAAAATCAATAACGACAGAAAATATTAAATTAAATACATAGACATGTTTTGTAACATATTTTGGACATTCAGTGAGCTGTATATTTAGAAAGATTTTTAGGCTAGGAGACATTACTAGGCATACAATTGCATATCAATACATTAATTTTAATATAGTCAAGTGTTCAGAAATGTAGTAGTATGTTCAATATCTATTTTCCATTTCAACAAAATAATAAATCGTTAAAATACTAAATAAAGACTAAATTAGGCTTAGGTGTGATACACTCGCCTATTTTTCCGAGCCATATTACGATAAGGTACTTTCTAGCAAATACTGTACGATAATATTTGATGCAGCATAACTATTATCAAAGACAACAAGGCAAAACCGAAATATACGTCCACGCAGTAAATTAACACCAGCCAATTAATCCTGTTTCGACCCAGAATGCACCTTTTTGATATGACTTCTTAAAGTTGCATCACAAGCATACGTCTCCGGACACACAGAGCAGTTATGTGGCTTTTCTCCCGTGTGCATATACATATGAGTGTATAACGTCTTCCAAAGTCGAAACTTTCTCGAACAAAATAGACATTCAAGCGGTTTTTCGTCAAAGTGTGTACCCAAATGAAATTTTAACTTATAGTTCTGGGCAAAAGCAAAATTGCAGTACTGGCATTTAAAGGATTTCTCCACTGTGTGAATAGTGGTAATATGACGATCTAAGCCACTTTTATCATAAAATCCTTTCCCACACAAACCACACTTGTGAGCACGAACTCCATAATGAACTGTTTTCTGATGTTGCAACATTGTTGATTTGGTTGTGTACGATTTTCCACAAATTTCGCATGACACCGGTTTTGGTAGCAGATGAAATTTCTTGTGACCGTCTAAAGACGATTTGAAAATGTATGCCTTGTCGCATAAATTACAACGGTATTGCGGAACGTCGCCATATTTATGCTTTTGGTGGTGCTTACTAAGCTCGCTATGAAAGACGAATCCTTCGCCACATATTCCACATTCAAGGGGTTTCTCACCGATGTGATTACGAATGTGATTATCTAGTACTATCTTTTTAGTATAGAACTTTTCACAGAGAACACATTGAAACGGTGTCGTCTCCTGATGAACATTTAAATGGGTCTTCCAGCTGTGCTTGAAATTCAAACCTTTGTTGCAGTATTCACAGCGATAACTCGGAGAGTCCTGGTGGATAGCCTGATGATAGTTTAGGTATCTAGAGGTAGAAAAGCTTGATTTACAAACATTGCATTTGTAAGGTTTCGCCGCAGTAGGAAGTTGCAAATTTGACATGTTTGCCACAAGTATAACAAAAGTGAGCTCTTTCGTCTGTATGTGTACGCTTAGTGAACATGCAGCTCCGATTTTGTAACGACGCTTTTATGACAGAAAATACAGTTTAGCAGTTTTTCACTTGTGTGCACTCTGAAGTTATGTTGTTACAACGTTCTAAGTTAAATAAATTCAAGAGTACAAATTTTAAATTGTACAGAAGTAATCTTTTTCGTTGTATGTCTTTTGTAATGTAACGGACGGCAAGACTTTACGGCAAATTATTTGTTGTGAAAATTGCAGTGATGCACACTTCGATTATGTTGAGAGTTTACATGTTACTTCAGTTTTCATTGATAGTGAAGTTTTTTATCACAATAAAAACAGGTGACGAGTTCTTAACTCATTGGTACTACTGTTAGAAAGCTGATAACAAAGTATATTTTTGTGTGGAAATTTGAGTGTATTTTCGATTACTTGAGCAAGCCACGTCTGCTTTACATCTGTACACGAATACTTTGCTCAATACATTTTCTCTGTACTTTTTTGGTCATCCAGGAAGATATGAACGTACGCATGCATAAAAACACTGTCGGTTGTGAGACTTGAAGTTTTTCTTTATTATTTACGCATGTATGCAGGTACCTTTAGCTCGGATGACTGCTTTTTAGTTATAAGCTTTTCGTGAAACAAGGGATACGCTTTTTATGATTATGAAAGGACACTAGCAAAAAGTGTCCTTATTACGTGTCTATAAACGAATACGTTGTATGCTTTAGACTGCAAAGGTATCCTATGCTCAAGAATTTAACTACTTCAGCGATGTCGACATTGAAATCGATGTTATCATTAAGCCAGCATTGACTTTTGGAGCCCTACGTATAAAGGGATAAAGAAAACCGAAGTGATACAATAGCATGTGTAGGTATTTATATACCAAAAAATCTCATTTTTTTCAATCTTGTTCTAATTGTGTTTTTAGGTAAATTAAATCATTTATTTAAAAAAAAACTTTGGCGTGTTTTGTACTACATGCGATTGCGTATTTGCTAGTACAAATTTAACGTCATTTGTAAAATTTGCTTTTGTATTGATTCACTTCTGGTGAGCAGGATTTTTCCTTGTAAATGGTTGAACTTTGAAGACAATCAGATCATGAAATAACATGAAGATTGAGTTGAAATTGTATTTAATGATATAATTAAAATATTTCTGACAAAGACAGCCAAAAAATTCGGTATTAAATACCGCCAAACCGTTTAAAGTGACAATTGAAATTAAAAACCGTGGTGAAAATCAGTGGTGGGTATGATGATTAGAGTGAAGCAGAATTATCCAAATTTTTTCGCGCACATGCAAATGCAAAACGTTAAATAAAATAGTTATGTTGTTCGACCCTTAATAAATTGTACGCCAGGAGTACATAGACTTTATTCTTTAAAAATTTGCAAACATGTTGGTACAAAAAATACACTGCCTTTTTACATTGGTGAATGCTGTTTTATTTTGTATATTAAGCATATATTGAATACAAGGGTTCAATTTATTGTATTTTTATAATGGAAAAATGTATAAAGAAAGTTATATTACATATATGAGTGTGAGACATGTGGACATCCAAATTGTGCATAGTTGTTTTGGAAAATGTTCACATTCTTCTAGATATTTAACTAATACTTAATTTACAATTTATTTATATTAATATATTTTTCAGGTGCATATATTTATACCCTTATTTTAGTATCAGCTTAAAAATTGTTACACTATTATCATTCACATTGCTGAGCTTCTCCTGTAGGCACGAAATAAAATCTCTTTTCCGAGGCACAAGGTTTACTTTCCAGTCGATGAGTGGGTTTCATGGCTGAACTGAAGAAATGTTTCATGCTAATTTGCACTAAAGTAAACCAAGCATTATTATTTCAGCAAAATGCTTGCTTTCACCCTATGCTGCATTGTTAACTTCGTATGAATGTAATCCTTGTCTTGTGCATCACTTAAATTGGTTAAATGTCGAAAGGGAACTAAATCTACCACACTATTACAAACATGGATTTAATATGGTTTCATGACGTATTCCATGTTTTCGAATTTGATAATTTACAAACCCTTCTATAAAGTAACATTTATTAGCCCATGTGAAATTTTTTCTCATGCCCAGTTAGTTGATTTCTCAAGAAAAATCCTTTCCCACAAGTATTTCACTTGAAACTTCTTTCTCCCGAGTGAACTTTCAAATGGTAGCTCAGTCCCGACAAAGCGGAATATCTTTTTGGACAAATCTTACAAGCAAATGGTCTTTCGCCAGTGTGCTGGTTCATATGGCCAATTAATTCCTTGCCAGTGACAAA
>JAQFZG010003463.1:0-13579 GCA_034695465.1 Entomobrya nicoleti | reverse complement strand
TACTTTTGTTTTGTCTTTGACGACAAACAAAGAGGATGTTATGAGTTGTTTGGCAATCATTTAGACTGTCGTGATAGTATCTAAAAATAAACTAATATCGACTTGAACGAGCAATAGTTTTGTGCGTTATACACTTTAACTGAAAAACTCTTCTTTGTTGGCAACCATACGACTATTGTGTTATTAATATATATCCAATATACTCAAGTTTAACATATTATTGTCATAAATTACACGAATTTCTTACACGTAAAACTTTCAAATAGCAACCTCAGCAAATTAATTCAATTTAAATTTCATCATTTTCCTTAACATATTTAAAACATATATTTTTTGTCAAATTTTACATTAAATACACAAACCAATAAAATATGAATTTCTTAACTATAAATACGGGTGGAAAATCTACCCACCAACTTACCTGTGTACGAGTGCTGTAGTGTTTCTACAAATAATTTTTGCAACTATTGCTAAAAAACTCTTTCACTTGTGCAACGCATTTTCTCGAACCATCAATAAGGTTATTCGCAAATACTCCAATGAAAACTTCTGCTTCAAATTGGCAACATCACAAGCAAGATTATACAAAAGTATACCTTTTCGCCTAAACCCTCTAAATATCACTGGAGAATTAACGTTTGTTCCCGAAACCAAGAAAATAATTCATCGTCTAAAATACAAGAGTATTCTACATACCTTCTTAGTTGGCCTGCAATTTTGCCAATGTGTGTTTTCAGCAACCAAACTAATCCAGCGAGGCGAAACTAAATTTGATAAAATATTTGGATGGTTCATTTTTCTCATACTTATGACAAATACTATAGTCCTACACACTACTACCCTGCATGGACCAATTTTTGAATTATATCTAAATAACATTCTTTCTATTAGCAAAAGAGTTAATAATGTCCCTCTAGTTGCTGGACTTAATAATAACTTAAGGTTTAACATGTTGGTCGTCCCTTTTCTCCTCTTTTCAATGAATGCCTTTGGCCTGTTTATGGTTTTTGGATTTCATTTGCAGAACCCATGTAAATCCTCTTTAGTTGGCTATATTCTTCTGGATGAGTGCTACAATAGTGTAAAAGATAGCGAAAGTTTAAAAATTTCATTGATCGTAAAAAAATATCTATCAAAAACAGTTGTCTTTATTGTAAATGTATGGATGTGGAATTTTGGCGCTAGTAGCACCGGATTTTTGATGGTTGTATGCTATATCATTAGCCCTATCACACAACACGGATTTATTCAATTTATGAATGTTCAGCTGAACAAAAGGGAGCATTCACAAGATAGCTTAAATATGTACAGACAACTCGAAATTGTTAACATATTACATAATCAAATACAGAAGAATGGGTTGGGAGTTGTAATAGTTTGTTCTATACTTGGGATATCCACTAGTTTAGCATATTTAGTTCAAACAAGTATAATTGATAGTGGAGAAATAGCTAGTGTACTGGTATTGGTAACCTATGGTTTAACAATTAGCAATGGGATATTTGTACTTGTGCTAATTTTGGGTGGAATGACATCGGTTAGCTCAAAAAGCGAAATGTATTTAAATGACCTCAAATTTTTAGAAACGAGACAAATAAGTACGGAGACAAAAATTTGGGTAAGACGATTTTGGAGAAGTAGTGCCAAACTTAAAATTCAATTTGGCGAAAACAACTTTCTGGAAAAGCTTACCCCATTAAGATGTCTTGATTATGCGGTAAACTTGGCTGTAAACTTTTTGCTAGTTTCAAGAGTAAAATAATATAAAAATAATTATTGAATACATACTTTCAAATTATTGCCGAGAACAACGCTTGTCGTTTAACTTTTACAAGTTTTCTTTACGTTTAAGAAAATCTAAGGAATAAATTGTTTTAAATTAGAACATTTTTAAGGATATTTACCATATAAAGTATTAGTAGACTTGCTTTCACAATATTTCACAATTGGCATGTAAACTATAATCTTCAAATTTAAATCTAATTTTCTTATTTTCCAGCACTTGTTAAAAGCAACCACTACATGAAATATTATAACACGTTTTTTTCTTTCATAACATTTGATTATTTATTTTAGCTCTGGAGTGAAAAATAAAATATTTCGTGATTTCAGACTACAATAGCAAACACGCCCATTCCCCCGTGTCACACGCACAAGCAGACAATTTATTTTAGCATTTCGGAAGACTATCAAAATATCATGTAAAGACGAGAAATAAGCCGCACACAATTTAATTTTTCTTTGTTAGGTTATTTCCAAGTGAATAGCTTATAAAACTTTGTTGCTTGCTTTATTGACTGAGTTATGTTAAACGTAGTATTTGAGTTGACGTTACATGACGTGTTACAAAGTAGTATCTTGAGGACTAATCCTCATTACCTTTCAGACTGTGAAAGCCAAAATTCCAAGGCGTAAAACATTGTTTAAACTTTAACTTAAAGTTTGGTCATGGGCCAAATGATCCCCTAAGCATTTTCATTTTTAAAACCTTTCCCACAAATCTCACAATCCATCCATCTTGCCCAACAAATTCCTCTCCAGTCCTTTCATTCTTTTGCTAATGTCCAGCAACGTTTTCAACGTCCAAATTAATACTTCTCATTCCTCCCTAAACGATAAAAATTAACCGTATTTTAAACAGAACTTAGGAATAAAATTGAAAATTGGACAAATCGAATGTCCCTGAAATATTTCAATTAAAAAAATGTTTTTTCTTTATAATTTGAGTTCTTTTAATACACGCTACACCGCCTCTTTTTTAATTACACTCTCTTTTTTAATTACACTCCTAAAACTACAAAATTATGATATAATATTTCCTAGTCACTGAATATCCATATTTGCATTGTATTTTTTAAATTTGGAATATCCAAATAAAGCCATATCAGAACTACGAAGTATTTGTGAAGTTATGTCTCAGGGCTTAAATTTAATATATTATTTGATGGCTTATGATAATTGTGTTTGTTTTAATTAAACAAGTCTTTCCAATAATATTAATTGGTAATTTCAATTTCAGACTCCAGATTCAAGTTTTTCTTATTTACGGGCTTGCTTATTGATATGAACTACGATTAACCTCTTCCCCACTTCGGAAAAATTATAATTATAACTATTGTGTACTTCAAAACTCATAAGGTACTTGTGAGTTTTGTTAAGTTATGTTAAGTACTTAACAACGCATAGTTAAAAATTCCCTTCACGACTGCCATTAGCCATGATGATATTTAAGTTGAATCCGAGATATTTTTCGGGATTATTTCATAGTGTTGTAAATTATAAAAATGTTTAGGAGAACATGTTACAACGACTGAGTCAACATGTAGTAATAATATTTATTATAGATTGGAGGTAAGAATGACCTTACGGGTTATCTCCTTTTCATAAATGTAATCCTAACAACAAAGCAGATGAGGACATGGTCAAAAAGACAAAGTTGTTGTGTATGAGATATAATATGTCCAGGGAAGCACAAACATTTAGCAAGTTATAAAAAGCTATTCATTTGGGTCACCTTTACTTTGGGTATTTAGTGGGTAAAATCAAGAAAATTCAAGAGATATAGAACCATGAAAGGACCTTCAATATGGGCTTTCCTTCTTCCAAATCTCTTGAACTTCTTGGGTAAAGTAGTTGTAACATGATATGATTGACTCCAACACTTTATAATGTCATATATTTATTAATCGTAAACATCTTCCATTCATCTGAATGATTTTTTACTACGATCAATTGTATATTTCAAGGCATATGTACGATGTACGAAACTATCAATGCATAGTAAAAAGTTTTGAGCGATTGAGTCATACAATATAATCTTGAGCTGCATACAACATTATAAAGTGTACTGAATACAGAAACTTTAAGTTCCCGGAGATCATGGTATTATGGTATGCATTTAATAGTTCTATAAATAATGGAAGTAACGTCAACATAATCTTACTCGTAGTATGAGTGGATACATTTTGATTGGGGAACAATTGAGATTTTATAATAAACTTTACAAAAAACTAATTAGTTTACTGATTGAATTGACAAATGAATTTGAAATAATCCACAAAATTATGAAAAGGAAGGAATATACTACCCCAATTTTCCCCCGATCAAAATATAACCAAAGTCCATCCATTCATACTATATGAGTAAGTTTACTTTGACGTAACTTCCATTATTTGTAGAACTAAAAGCATACTATGATCTCCGAGAACTTAAAATTATCTGTACTCCACTTCATAATGTGGTATGCAGCTCAGGCTATATGTAACTCATTATCATATTTACTATGCTTTAGTAGTTACGTTATTGCAAACATTTCTTTTTTGAAATACATAATTGATCATAGAAAAAATATTTAAAATCGCTCCGATCGTTATTCGACACAGCACATCGAATGATGACAAATTTATCTATTTTAGTCGACAAAGTGATGAGGGATAAAATCATGATTTTACTATTTTACCCAAAATGAAGGTAACACTAATGCTTAGCATTTTGAAATCTGTCAAATGGTTTTGCTTTCTTGCGCTTACATACTTCATACTATATCTCACACTAGACATCACACACTACAACTTTGTCTTGTTGTCCATGTCTTCATCTGATTTGGCTTCATGCGTATCAAACCTTTTTTTATTATTTCTCAATAATGCATGCAAGTGATGTAAGTGTAAAGTTTTGTTCGCGTAGAATGCACATTGCATTTTCGTGAGATTCGGTTGATTAAGCTTTTTTAGTTCAAAATTGTTCATAACTAATTGATAAATTTATAATTGAACTGTTCGTATTGCTTTCTACAATTGTTGCTAGCATTCTTCATATAAAAATTCAAATACGACACATAGTAGTCTTTAGGATGCATCGTTACAAAATAACCAATACAACACATGGTCGTACTTCGGATTCAACGTCATGTCACTATGGTACAACAATGTGATGTAGTTCGATTTCAAAGGGCTCAAAAAGGGGTATATAGCATTGTTGTATTTAGATTTGAATGTTATGATTTTGAAGTACAACAACGCTGTGTAGTTAGGGCGGAAGAGGTTAAGAACAACTTCAAGTGGAATAAATGTTTATACAATGACTAAGCAATACACGCCATTGTCATGTTTTTTTTGGTTTGTGTTTCTAATCATATTATAAATTTTCCAACATACCGTAAGCTATAATTAAATTTGAACAATCAGGAACTAATATCGATATGTTTGGCAAAAGTTGATACTCCCTTTGTCTTAAAATAACAAATATTGGTATAAAACGAATAATTTTGCTGTCTTTGACGTCAAACGCAAAGGATATTTTGAGAAGTTTGAGTTTGAAGTTTGCAAAAAAATGTTTGTTTGAAAAATAAATCACTTGTGGTGTATTTCACAATTTTAATGGAAATTTGTAAATAGTATATTGGTACTTCGATTTTTTAAGAAATAAAAAATATGACGCTTTTATATTCAAATAAACGCGAAGCAAAATCATCATCAACTTACTGGTCCATTAAAGCTATAACCTTTTCACAAATACTGTGTTCAGCCATGGCGAAAAAAATTGCTTATGTTTGTGATTTGTTCATCCAAATATTGCATTCGCACATTAATATAACCGGAATCAACGCTTTTTATAATAATTTCAGTGAAAAAAACCTTATCAAGTTGGCAACATTGCAAACAAGACTATACAAAAGTTTACCCATTCGCCTTAGTCTTCCAAATAGTTCTGCAGATTTGAAATTTGTTTCTGAAACTAAGAAAACCATACGTTGTTTAAAATGCAAAAGTGTTCTACATACCTTATTAGTTGGCCTGCAATTTTTACAATGTGTGCTTTCAACAACAAAAGTATTGAACCTAGTAGAAAGTACATTTGACATAATATTTGGATGGCTCATCTTCCTAATACTAATGACAAATACTTTAATCCTACACATAACCAGGGTGAATGGGAAACTTTTTGAATTTTTCCTGAACAATACGTTGGATTTTAATCAAAGAATTAATAGTTTTCAGGAGCTTGGCAGAGTTACTAAGCACAAAATGAGGTTCAACCTGTTAGTCGTTCCTATGTTATTGTTTTCTGTGAATACATTTGGCTTTGTGATGGTTGTAGGATTTCATTGGAAAAATCATTGTAAATCTTCTTTAGTTGGCTATTTCCTTTTAGATGAATGCTATAAAAGTGCAACCGTGGGATCTTTAGATACTTTAAATGTTTTAAGCCGGAGCTTGGTCAAAACTGGTGTGTTTATTGTAAATATACATATTTCTGTGGAACCTTGGCGGTAGCTGTCTTGGATTTATGATGGCAGTAATTTATATTTTATGTCCTATAATGAGTTCATTCAGCTAATGAAAGTTCAACTTGTTGAGAGTCAAAATATTTATGGTAGCTTGAGTATGTATAGACAACTGCAAATTTTAAACACATTGTACAACCAAACACAGAAAATAGCTTTGGGGGCTGTGATGACTTGTGCAACACTTGGAACAGCAATAAGTCTAGCATTTTTGATCTCAAGTTTGAATGGAGGCCAACAAAAGGCTAATATTTTGGTATTTGTAACTTATTGTTTAGTAATTAGTCATTGTGTATTTGCACTTAATCAAATAAAGCATTTGATGGTACAGCGTACAGCTAGGAGGAATGATTAAAAGTTTTTTGCTTAATACCTCGTATACTTATTTTAGATTTTTGCACAAAAACTTTATTATCTATTACTTTGCATTAGCTAATTTACAATGTGGTTTGCAAAGCAGCAGTGAACATGGATAAGATCAGATGTTATTTCATAAACATACCAATTCAATGCCCTTTTTTCAAACAAAATTATAAATATGAACATCTATGCCAGATAACAAAAATTGAGCAGTGTGTAATTAGTTAATACGTTTAGATGGCCCAACTCGTAATAGTAAAGATCCCATTTAATAATATTTTTATTTCTAGTTCCTCATCAATTGTATCTGAAAACATGTCTAATCGAATCACAAAACATGTCAACATGCCACGCATATTTCTTTGTTTTTGCTTGCTAACTCACTAAACCTTAAATTGAGTATAACATATAATTTACCCGCTGGCTCGTTACCTACCAGTTAATGACATTCAAAATAATAAACCTAGCAGTTATCCACTTAACCAATTATGCCATTTTTTCCCACCATGCAGCCACAGACAATAAAAATTCTTTAATTCTACAAAATTCACATTAATCACGTAATTTCAAAATAACCTTTACCTTTAAATGACCTTCCTTAAGAAGAAAATTAAGAGAAACGTTAACCCTTGGTATCATAAGCAACCAGAATAAACCACTCCTCGCCCACATCAGAAAGTCTACGTAACTTGTTCACTAAACATAAAATTGGAAGTGGACAAAAAAGTATGAAAACAACAAAATGTACAACAAGCCAACTTGTCAGTAAATCGAAAATAATTACTTAGTAGTGAATATTAAGTGGAAAAACCACACCTTTCATGCTGATTCGAAAGATACATTTGGCACTTCTCATTATAGATAGTCAGATATATACTGGAATTTCTTGTTTGTTCTGGTGTCAGTCCTTGTAAATATTTTAGTATTTACACACTAACGCAAAACTACATGAAGTTGCGGCCTGCCGTGCCGTGTCATGTTATTTTATAAACATGCCAACTCAATGTCATATCTATTGCAAGGCCATTTTTTGCCACCAGTATATTCCTTTGAAGCCTTTCAGTTTGTCAACATGTAACACAGTATCAGAGGATCTGCATTTGTTCATTGATTGGCTCTACAAGAAACTAGGAATTTTAACTTATCCTTTTTTGAGCAGTTTTTCACTTAAATTAACGGACCACTTTCTTAAGGCTAACTAAAGTACCGAAAACCATGGCCCCTCCAACGTCCAAAATAGATAAATCTCAGTCAAGCCTTATCACATTCCTAAAACTAGGCTGTGTCACCAAACTAATCCCGTACGAATGGAACCCCAAAACTGAACAGCTAATTCCCGCAACTCAACGAAACATGCGAATATACAACCTTCACAAAACTATGATGCAAGTGTACGCGACCTTCGAAACCTATCGGCTTGCATCTCGCTACATGTCCGGTGAGTTCTCCCTCTTGAGTGCACTTTGGGCCCTTTCACAAACCAACCTCTTCTTTGCCTACGTTTCAATTACAATGTATCCCAACGAGATCATGTCCTTTTGCAATCGGTTGGTTAACAGAGGATATTTTGGAAAACCAGAAATTTGCCAGTGTGAAAAAGTTCACCCAAAAATAGCGCAAATTGAATCTGAATGCATTTCAAGGCTTGCGCTTCACGTGTCCTTTACAATATTTATGTTATGTGCCAGTCCGTTCTTTAATTTTTATGTTGTGTACCATAACCCATGTGCGCCCAATTTCATCAGCTCGTTATTTCTCCACTGTACCAGTAGTTTGGATGAAAGTGCGACATTGGGACAGAGATTCATTTTTCTTTGGTTTGAGCTATACAACGTTGTCAAGTGGCAGTATGTCGTGTCGTTCATGTGGATTTGCATATATATGTGAACGGAGGTGGTTGCGATGGAGATGAAGAAGTTGGCGGTCAGGGTGGACAAGTTGTCGTTATCTTGGGGTGGTTCTGGACGAATATATGCACAGTTGAAGAAATGTCAGCTTGTGATCCACATGCTCAACAGCTACTTCCGGTATTACATGGGCGTGTTTGTGATGATGGGAGTGGGTGTGGCTGGGCTGCTTCTTTATGGAACGTTGAGGTACTGGCGTCTGGGACCTGAAGCGATTATGATGTTTCCTCCTTGTGCCGGTAGGTGTGGATTTGAGGTACTAAGTCCACTTGGTATTGCTGGGACTATGACGCAGGATTTTGATACGGTGATGGAGAGGTGAAGGACGGGATTGGGCAATGTTTTTGGGGGGAAGGAGAGAAAGTTGGGGATAAGGTTGTGGAGGAGTTGTGGGAGGTTAAAGTGTAGGTCGGCTGGGTTCTTTTCTTTTGGCAAGGTTATCTTTCTGGTTGCTATTGATAGTGGGGTTAACGTTGCAGTTACTTTTCTGGTGTCCTGGTAAAAGGACGTTGTCTTAAAGGAAGGTTACGTAAGTGCAAGTAAGTGGATAATAGTTAGTTTTAGTATTTTGAAGGTCATTCACTGGTAGGTAACGAGCAAGTAGGTAAATTATGTCTTACATTATTTAAGGTTTAGTGACTAGCAAGCAAAAAAAGAGCATAAACTTGCGTGTGGCATTTTGACATGTTTCATGATTCGATTACGCAGCTATTCACTTATAAATAGTTATGAACTAGTTGTTTGTGTGTATGTACCTATACGTACCTTTATTTATGTACAGAACTTAGGAGTGGGTTGGAACATTAAAAGTAGTTTTTATTGATGTGCATTTTTTACTTGGAATTTATAATTGTTGCTATATGAATGAATTTGTGGCTTTCTATCATTATAGTAACCCCGAAACAATTATATTCGACTAACCGACAAGTAGGCTAGGTGAACATTTTGTCATTTTCATACTTTGTCTTTTACTGCCAATTTCACATTTGGTGAACATTTTTAGAAAATTTTCACTTTAAATGAGGCCATTTTAAGGTTAGATGAGGTTTTTTTTTGGATTGAATTATATAAGTTACATATGTGCATTTTTAATTGGGATTTATACTTGTTTACGGCTCCACGATAGGGGACATTTTATAATTGCTAAAATGGATAATTGTTAGTTGTTTAAAGGTCATTTACTGGCAGGTGACGAGCCAGTGGCTAAATTGTGTGATACATAATTTAAGTTTGAGTGACTAGCAGGCAAAACTGAGGATGAATGTGAGTGGTATATTTTCACATATTTTGTGATTCGATTAGGCATGTATAGGCATGTATACAGATAAGTACTTATGATTCAAATTCGGTGCACAGACTCCTCAAGTCAAGACCTCCCTTGCTAGGGATTTTCAGTTTCCGGGGTCAAACCCCCTGGGGTCAAAGGTCACATGTTGGCTTATGGGCAATTTTTTACTGCATATTTCGATACAGGGTCCAAAGTAGATTAGATTTTCTTGAGGGATCACGGGTCAAATCCTAACCCCCTGGGGTCAGAAGGGGGTCAAAGGTTACATGTGGAGGGTTCATGTCTTTTACTCTTCTCGTTCATCTACGTATTTTCTTCACGATTCATCATGACTTGTCAAAACTTTGCTCTAAAATTTGAGAATACGTTACAAAACGATGCACACTAATTTATAGGAAAAAATACATAATTTTTTTTGGTAAATTTTCAGCATGGACATTAAGTAATATAATGAAGTTTTTAATGATAATGAAATTAATTTCGACATGACATGCATAAAAATAAATATATTAACAATTAATTATATAGTTTTTTTTTGAAAATATTATAAATTGCCATGTATCATATATCTGTTCACATAGTTTATTGTGTAGACCAACCTTTTTACAAAATAACGACAAATACGTTCTATCATTTTAAGTCTTCACCCAAAATAATATTGTATTTGTGTCAAACGTTTAAGGTAATCTTTTAATTTTTAGTACTGATTGGAGTCAACTTGAGTTCCAGCTGTTTTGGTGGCATCAGTTGAAACGCTACCGGTTGCCCTCTTAAAGGCACTGGAGTTTTTTCCGTAGGCTCAATAAGGAAACCATGCACAATGTGTGCAATAACTGCCTTCACTTCAATTTGAGCGAAACGCATTCCTATAAAAAAACAATTATAATTACAGGTAATGATCTTGATAATAAAATTTTATCTCGTTTAACACTCGCTGTTTCCTAAAATATTATTTTTTACATAAAATAAAAATACTACTTATATGGGTCAAATTTAGTGTTTTAATGTAAAAATGTAAATGTAAAACCTATGCAATTTCTTGGCCCCTGTCCAAAAGCCAGGAATGCATATGGGTTTCGCGCCGCTTTACTCTCAGGGCTAAAATGTTCTGGATAAAATTCATCCGGTTTTTCATAGTATTCCTTGTCATGATGTATCGCATTCACAGGAACATTCACCACAGCACCTTTAGGAATCTCTAGCCCAGTTTCCTCATCCTTGTAGTCTCGAACACACACTCTTTCAAGTCTTCCAGCTCCCGGGAATTTTCTCAAAGTTTCTATATAAAAAAATTGTACAACAATTATACTTTCTTTTTTTTGATCGACTATTAATATTGACAATATATTCACAACTAGCATATTAACAAACCATTCATAACCATATCCATATAAACCAACTGCCCAACATCATCATAATCCAGAGTTCCATCCTCCTCCACAATTTTGTTCACCTCTTCCCTCAACTCATCTTGAACATTTTGATTGAGAGCGAGAGCATACAAAGCAAAAGTAATTAGATTACTTGTTGTACTAAAACCAGCAAAGAAAAACATGACAGTTTGAGCATGCATCACTTGATCAGTTAGCCATTGCTTTTTTAGCCCTTGTTCTCCATTCCTGCTAATCTGGGCATCTTTCTCGAAAGTGTCCAGCTCCTCATTTTGAGTAGCCTCTAATTGCCCTTTTTGTGCTTCAATTAGCAACTGCAAAAAGTCATTTTTCTTTGCCGTTTCCCCACTCAATCTTGATTTTAAACCTTGTTCCAAAATCTCTTCAAAAAATTTGAGTGCCGGCATATCGATTGGAGAGAGTCCCAACCTTTTACTGATGGCAGGAAAGGATAGTCTAAAGGCAAACTTGACAACTGCCTTAAAACTACTAAAATCAGCGACCCGATTAGCCATTTCGTTAAATTTCGAGTGTGGATTTTTAATCGCATCCGTTCGCATTCCAAAGACAGAGGATGAGATAACTTCGACCGTGTATTGATTAACAGTTTTGAGAACATCAATTACCACGGATCCATCGGAAGTTGAGTTAGCCCTTCTTGTGAACTCTGTCACCCACTCGATGCCCACTGAGTTGAAAAACTGCATTATTTTCCGGATTTTTCCGGTGGTGAATGCGGGACTTACGGAGGTTCGTACCCCTTTCCATGCCTCCCCTTGCAAGGCGGGCATCATCAGACTCAAGGTGCCATCCTGTCGAGTAAAAAACTGACGTCTGTCGACAAAGTGATCAAAATCCTTGATAAGGATTCTCTTGATGACTTCCATGTCCTTGACGAGGAGCATAGGTAGACCATTCTCCAAAATTCCACAATACTTTTGAGAGGAGCCCAACTGGGTGTATGCGTAGTCATCTCGGTCGGACATGGACTTTCTTCCTAGAAGGATGTCAAGGGAACCTGCTGCAGCCGTGGTGTCCATTTGGGTGACGCCATATTTTCCCCAGAAATTCGGTTGGGGAGCAAAGAACAGTTTGTAGATTAGGGCTCCAATAACAACCGTGAACACTACAGTGAGCCACATGTTTTTAAAAAAACAGTTAAATGGGTGAGTAAGTGATGATGAGGTTCGCTCGAAGGAAAGTACATAAGCACCTGTTTGTCAGCAGTTTAAACTTGAAATGTTTAAACTCTGGCCAGCTAAAATAAAGTGGAAAATAAATTTTGGCTGGGCTTGGCTGAACAAATAACAAGATAATGATGTACTCAGCGATAATTTACAACAACGATGTTTGCTGGCCAGTATATCTAATCAATCTTATAGTTAGGAATGTTATATGTTATCTGTTGTATAAAATTATAAGCAATTGATGCTTAAAAGTAGCGATTTTTTGTTTGTCACTTAATTGAGTGTGTGTGAGTGTGAGTGAAGGTCACTTTCTCTTTGGATTGATGGAACATTAAAAAGCAATTCTCTGGACATAACTTTTTATCAAAATGAATGGTTACTAATAGGCTATGATTATAACAAAAAAAGCGAAATGGTTTTCAATTTCGCTGGACTGGACAATCTCCAAAATATGATATGCAGTGGACAAATACATAAGATATAATATGCTTTCATGCATGGCACATAAGCTAAAGTATTTTTGCTGAACCTTGAAATGTGAGTTGAATTGAAAATGGGTAAACGAAGTTGTGATTTGTTTGATACACCCAAGCTTGATTTTTTTGTTTGGATTGTGTGAATTTTGACTGGGAACTTATAATTTTTTACGGCTGCCCGGCCTCCTGGAGGGAGAATATTGTGTAATTGGTAGTGGGATTTAATTATATGTAGATATGACTTCCATAATAATAAAGTGAATGAAATTTATCTTCGACTCAGCATAAATTTGTGGCTTTTCTATCATTAATAACCACAAACACAATTATATTCGACTAAACGACAATTAGGCTAGGTTAACATTTTGTCATTTTCATACTTTGTTTGTCATACTTCCAATTTCACATTTAGTGAACAATTTTAGTAAATTTTTGTTTTAATTGAGGTCATTTTAAGGTTAGGTGAGGTTTTTTTTGGATTGAATTGTATAAGTTGTATAAGAATATGTGCTTTTTAATTGGAATTTATAATTGGTTTACATTAGTTTTATTTAATGATGGTTATATTTAGTGAATTTTCTTTCGTTCCATCACATCCACATAAATGGGTTCATGAGGTTGGAAAAATGGTCCGCCCGGAACAAAAGTTAGTTTTGTGTCCTTCCTCGCCTTAAACTTCAAATC
>JAQFZG010003462.1:0-13582 GCA_034695465.1 Entomobrya nicoleti | reverse complement strand
TTTTTTTGAAATTGATATACTAGTTCCATCAAAGACATAACAAACATCTCAAGAATCTGTGTTGAGATTCGTACTCAAAATTAAGAAGTGGCTGATCTACAATTTCTCTGTGTCTAGAAAAACGTGCTACTTTTGAAATCCAAATGAAGATAATTGCAAGTTAAAGTGGGGATCTTAAAACCTTTATAACAAGTTTACATAAGCTTTAAAATTTGCGTGCTCAAGTGGGTTTTGGTTCTATGTGAAACTTACTTTCTCCCTGAGATAAAACGCTCGCTTGAATGTTTGGTGAGCCAAAATATTGAAAAAAAAAACATTTGAAAATACAAACCTGTTCTGAAAAGCTTTCCCGAAGCATCCAGGATAATGCCGTGGATGACGTTGAATGACAGTAAAGAGATTTCACAAGAGAAAGAAGGCATGTACTTTAACAGTATTGCCGATGAAAGAAAAAATGGAACAGAGTTAGAAATCAATTTGATAGTAAATGAACTGCTATCAACAAACAGTTCCAATGATGATAGCGGTGGTAACTGGCTGAAAAATTCATCCATCTTCTTGAGCAACTGGCAAAAATCTCAGTTGGAAAACGTGAGAGATAGTGAACCCGGAATTAGATGTTTACTCAATTCATGGCTGGTTACTCAAAAGGATTTAGCGGAAGGTAAGTACATTCATATGCAAAAATAATTCACTGATATCACCCACATCAGCATCGGAAAAGAATAAACTCTGAAGTGCAATTTTCTGTGAAAATGAGAAACTTCTATGCGTGATCAGGTTACTTCTACATAGTTCATCTTACTAAAATGGATATTGAAAATAAATTGGTATTTTACAGGTACTTACTGTAATGCAACCTGGGATAATATGTACTGCTGGCCACCCACTCCACTTGGAGCATCAATCAATCGAACTTGTATAGAAGCATTTACGGACACCCAACCTCTCTACGCTCCACAGTTAGAAGGTTGTAGACTTAATCTACTAAAATAAGAGATTGTGCCAACTTTCTACATCGTCATATATCTCAAGTTATTCCCCTACTTGTACTTATTTTAGAATGTTTGTGATTTTTGTTGCATTGAAGGTCATGGCTACAAGGTATGTCAGGCGAATGGAAGTTGGCCATGGGGCAACTGGACAAATTATACAGAGTGTGCAGATTCGTATGACGAATTAATTGACACTACGGTGAAAGAAGTAATTGCAATAGGATCTAAAAGGTCGCGTTACTGAAATAATTTGGTTAATATATTCAATGCATTGGATTTTGTGTAGATTGGAGAAACACAGCTCGTTACTTCTGTGCAGTATATACTGTTTTTCGGATCCATCCTTTCTCTCGTTTGCTTGTTGTCGGCGGTCACCATTTTCTATTATTTCAGGTATTGTTATTGACTCGATGTACTAGAAACAGTTGAATTCGAAATTCTAACTGAAATTTCATGAACAACTTTTTTTACTAGGTCGTTTTAATTTTTAAATTGTATTCTAATTTTTGATTAAATATTTGCTTGACAGAGTGTTACGGTGTGACCGAGTAACTATTCATACTCATCTAATGCTAGCCCTGATTCTCCGTTATGTAATGCTACTTATTATCACCGAACCACACATACTCAAACGAGAAATACATTACCGAAGTGTTGTAAGTATCGCCTTTTATTAAACTAGCCAATTTATCACAAAATGCATTTAAACCACAAAGGGAAAATAAAATACTTGTTCTCATTTTCAGGATATGCTTTGCAAGGGAATTCTCATAGTTTATCTTTACGCTATGCTGACTTCCGTCAGCTGGATGTTTATTCAGGGGATTTACATCAATGGAAAGCTTACAACAAATGTGTTTAATGGAGAAACTCCATTTAAGGTTTACTACACAATTGGTTGGCGTAAGAGAAAGCAGACTTTTCATTTCGTTAATTTACAAATATTTTAAACGCCGTATTAGATTTGTAATTTGTAACAATTTTGATAACAGTGCTACCCTTCGTCTTGATGACGATTTGGGCTACTATCATGCACTTCAATCATGACGTGCACTGTTGGATTGGATACGCTCAATTGAATGAAATATGGATTATTATTTCCCCAATAATATTTGCTTTGATTGTAAGTTGGTTTTTGCGAAACAATCGGTATCATATAAAATGTATACTTTTTAAGCATATCAAATATACATTTTTTAATTTACAGGTCAATTTTCTGTTTCTTATCAATATTTTGAGAGTTATGCTAACCAAGGTTCGTACACCAGTACCAAATTCAGATATTGCACAGTTAAGGTAAATGGTTCATTTTTACATGGCATTTTTTAATCAACTATCTAATTCGAAAAATATCTCCCTACGAAATTTATTTCTACACTGAAAATTCATAGACGAGCCGCCAAAGCAACTATATTTCTTTTTCCTTTGCTTGGTATCACCAATCTCCTATTTTTGTACAATCCTGGAGGTGACCTACACAAATACTTTGTCATACTGAACACCTTTTTTGGATCCACACAGGTAAAAAAGACATTGCAAAACGAAATTAATTACCTATTTAATTATTTTTCCCATGCTTACAAAGTTACAGATCTGCATGAATTGTGTTCATTATTTCACTTTTAATGTTACTTCAGGGTATTTTGGTTGCAATTGGATACTGTTACATGAACAAAGATGTTCGCGGAGCTTTTGGTCATGTGTATCGACGATTCATGGCCCGAAGAAATGCAAATTTAATTAGTAGCCGAGTTGTTCCTCGAAATGCACCAAGTTCTGCTAATGTTGCAACTTTGTGTGTGGTTGAAGAGCAGCCTGTGAATAACTGCAATAACCGACAATGTGCTAAACTTGTCTTGAGGTCTACAGAGCTTTCTCCCAACAACTGTGGCGACCATCGTAGCAGCCAAATTTCCCAAAGCTCTTTTAAAAACTCTCCTTGTTTGGAGATTGTCAATTTACCCGGTTCTCCTTCCGGAAATTCAGCAATTTCGGATACATCCGACTCATCTTGTAGAATATTTATAAATACTACGAATAACAGCATTGGATACCATCGTGTTTATAGTAGCTGTAGAAGCAGTGAAGGCAGTTCTTTGCTGGTTTCACCGGAACATCCGTGGAGTAGTTGCGGAAACGCTATAGAATCAGCAGCAGAAATGTTGGGATCCAGACAGTCCAGAAACAATGTGTAAAATTTCAATTCTGTTGATATAACTAAAATAAACCAAATTATTAAGAATTTAGTACTTTTATCTTACTTAAGATCTATGTTCTATAGAAATAAATACTGTATGGTCCAATAAAGTTAGTTTTAAATATTCATACATAAATCAATTAAACTAAGTTGCAGATTACTAACTAAACCATAACTGGAGCATTGAAATTTTTAGTTTTAAGTTTCACCAATTGGCTAACTGAAGTCAAGCATGAATGGACCAAGGATCATAATCTCTAATTGAAAAAAATCCATAAAAATGATAGTGTAAGATTTTTTTCATGTTGCTAGAATAAATTTTAACTGTTTGTTTAGAAAAAGTATGTATGTATATATATGTCCCATCATTCTTTTTATCTTTTCTTTTCTTTTCTTTTCTTTAGACTAATGACGATCTTCCTAGTTTTTGTTAAGATGAACAAGCTAACTATACATATATATACATATTTCATATCGTCGAACTCTTAGAAGCTTATATCAATCTCTAACGACATTCTATCATGTAACACATTTTATCCGTAAGATGAGTTCCGTGAATGTAGATGAACTTATGAAGCTAACAATTTTCCCCATGGGCTCATTTTTATTCAACAAAAAATATCGACGACATAAGATTGCGACATAAGATAAGACACGCAACAAAACAACTTCGAAATGTAAACTAAAAAATCACATATCAAAATGTTGTGACATTACGTAACTACTATTTATTACACAAGTATTTTTTTATTTAATTTGATTCCAATTTAGCCTCAATATAGTAAAAAAATATCAACATCGTCGTCAGTTAACTGGGCGCCCATTTTTTTGAAGAATATCGGTATGAAGCGAACAAATGCTCAATTTCTAAAATATGGAAAACTTAAAAGACATACGTTTTATGTAAGTAACAAGTGCTTTTACACGGAAGAATCCTTACATATTTCCATAATTATAATGTCTTTTTGTCATGTCAGTCATGTAACGACCAGCGTTAAATTGTCGTCATACCTAACATAAGTGGAATTTTTGTTCTACTTCGGGTCTCCCGGCGCGGTTACGTATGAAACCAAATTGAATAAAATGTTGGCAAAGTACACTAACGCTACAGTACGCTACTGCACTTACCCGCAAAGGTTAAATCAAATAATGAGAAATATACAAAAGGATTTTAAGTGGAGGCTAAATCAAATTACTAAGTGATTTCTTGTCAAAGAATCTCCGCAGTTGCATAACTTGGCATAAATTCAGTTTCAGACTGAAGCCCAGTTCTATTTTTATATTGTTCGTAACACGCAATTCCTACTCTAATTTTTGTCAGTCAGCAAGTTGTACTTGAAAAATAACAATGTTGGATTTGGTTGTCAATTCGTTCTCGATTCTATTTTAAATAAAAATACATACATGTCAAGTAATACAACATCATAGGCACTAATCATATTTTTACATGACATTATATAACATTTACTGGCTAGTGCAAAAACCGCTTATAATTTTTTAATTACATTGGTCTTTTTCATGCATACCTAATTCAAACTCAAAAAATTACGTATGTTAACACAATTGATGATGCAAAACAAGCATATAGGCAACATAACGGGCTAGCAAATATGTTTTAATACATACGACTCCTACGAGAATTATTCAGTTTTCAGTGATTTGTATTCTATTAGCTAGACCTACATACTATTAAAAAATTTAGATTTGGTTGCTCTGCGCCTTTTTGATACTATTGCGAATTTGTTTCTAATCGGCGTTTCTAAATTGATATGTTTCAGTTTTTCAACACGCGAACTCTAAACGCTGTATATACATCAACGGTACAATCTATCAAACAATTACTAAAGAAAAAATACTTTCAACTATTCAATATGACACAAGTCAAAACGCAAAAATTACAGATACCAGAAACCTATAATAGTCAATGTAACATTCGCATAGAACACACTAAAATTTGCAGTGTAGTATATGAATATAATTTTAAGCATCTCTTACATCGTAGTAAATTATACATTTTGAAAGCAGTTCTGGATCCCATAAAGTAATGTGTAGTGTCTCAGGTTTTGTTAGTTTCATCTGAAAAAAAGATCTTATTTAGAACTCGAGCTACTGTCTAGTTTCCATAACATTTTTTTAGTGCAAAGAACAAAACGAAAGATGTATTATAATACATGATTTTGTAAAGCAAATATTTTGGCGTAATTTCTTGGGATGCGAAACTTTGTTGCGGCTATTTGGATTTCCGCATATGTAAATGGAACCATCGAAGCGCCCTGCAGACTATTGTTTTTCATAGCAAAGTAAGACAATGGAACCGGTGTTTATTTCATATGACTGGTTTTCTATTACATGCTTTTCTGAGATTTCAATTTTATTGGTAAATCAGCCGGAGTTTAGCAAAATCGAAAGTACTACATCTGCCTAACTTTAGATATAAAATATAAGCTAAATTTATTGCTTCAAAGAAAGTTTGCATAAGTAGTTGTAAAGATGCTTCTGGACCCTCGGAATAATGCTCGGAAAAACATTTGATCAAAATATTTCACAATATCGTCTTCTTTCTCCAAAGCAAACTCATAGACGCTTCTAAGTTTTAAGAAACTGTAAAACTTTAATTAAGTCTTCTTGTTTGACGCAGTACAAAATGAATTCATTGTTCTGCTAGCGAAACAAGACTAACTATATTTTCGCATACGCTTACACTAACCGTATTGTCTAAACTAATATTTCGTCCAGAACATCTTTTCATAACTTTCTTCGCCCGCAGGAATTTTCCAATCGTGATGAATGCATTATCAAAAATAACAATTACAAGTCTGAGTTGTGCAAGAATATTAATTAAAACTCTGTTTCAAAATCCAGCTTGTTTTTACATGTGCTCGTCTCACCACCAAACCTTATTCTACGAATTTTACCGCGAATAAAGGTTGCTGAAAAGTATTATAAATTATAATTGACAGCTATGTTAGAAACTTTGCTTTCATGATTTTTAACACGTGTACACACGTGACATGACCAAAAATGCATTCATCCATCCATGCATACAAGCATAATAATTTTACGTCTTTATAAAAGAATTCATTATTTAACATTTAAGTGCTTTTTGATATGCACACAAGTGATATTATTTGACAAGAAAATAAAGTTTCTTAATCACAATTCCCGCCTAGTTATAAGTTTTTTCCATTTGATTTATTTCTCAAATTTTCAACACCATCACAGATCATTATGATGTTACCGGGAAACCATTAAAACTTTTTTAATAATCATTGTGCGTCACAAAAGTTTTGGATAACCTTATTTTCTATTCAAGTTATTTACATCAATGGACAACTTGCAACAAATAGTTTTTAATGAACGAGCTTCCTTTAAAGTGCACAGTAAAATAGGAATATTCAAGTACATTGAGAAAGAATAGATAACTTCAATATCTTACTTATGCCACCTTTGAAGATTTGTAACATTATTATCCTCGTGCGAATTTTCGTGCTTATGACAACTTGAGCTGCTATTATAATGTATATGAATACGTTATTTAGTTGGAGCACTACGATGAATTTGGGTATACAACTTTTGTAAAATCTGATTTTACTAAAAGACGCCCCAATTAATATTTTAAAGCATTAATTTTTCGGAAAGCTTTTTTACTGCCAGGCATAACTATTCTTTAATTGATGTGCAGCTTCCCAAGAAAACCAAATAATTATGAAAGAAAATAGTCTGATTTTTTTAATCGACAAAGACAATTTAATGACAAGTGCATCTTACTGTATTTTTTTCAAAGCGGGATCAAATATAAGCTTACGTACCACAAAAAAATTTATCCAAACTAGTCTTGAGTGCAACTGGTAAAATGACTTTCTTTTAAAATATTTTCGTAGTAAGAGACCTAAGTATATTTGCTGCCAATCCATAAAAGTCACCAAAACACTAAACAAATCCATACGTAAAGCCTTTATTTTGATATGTCAAATACAATCATTTGTAGTAAAGACAGTAGCACTAGAAGTGACAGCTTGTTAACAAAATTTAAGCACTGCCGCTTCCACTCTCATTCATTCATGCGTTTACGTCACCATCCATTCATATTTAATCAAGTAAACAACAAGACCACTTTCAACACATATGCAATGCCTTTGAACCTACTTCTGAAAAGAGTTGTAATCAATATTTTCGCACATGAAACAGGATACTGCTTCCAAAATAAAATCAGTTCCTGTTGAGCTTTCACTCAAGCTTTCACTTTGCTCGCTTAGAACATTCTCCTTCCCATGAATGAATGTGCATACTTTTTAGCCTAAATATACCCAATTTTGTTTCGCCGATTTGAGGCAAATCAATACACAGCTCAAAAAGAATCATTCCCACGTTATGCTACCTTCGCTAGGTGAGGAATCGATGTTCGAACACATCCTCTACCATGTCAAATATATGTTTTGTGCGTTTCAACACCATTTCTGCATTTACAAATTTTAGTGCCTGTTTTCCAACTCATTAATGTGATACTTGGGCTAAGCAAACGGGCTATTTATGAGAGACAATTGTGAAATAATTACATCTTATAAATCTTTTGACAGGGTCCTATATATCGATCAAGTAACTAATCGCATTCATTGTTTATTGTTTTTGGTTGTACTATGGATCGTAGTTTATACCCAAGAATATAAATACATATTTACTATCAAATCTTTCATAGTAAAAATACTATAGTGCCTTAGTTATTGCCAATTGATTCCCAACCAACTGTTGCAAGTAAAACAAGAGCCGTTGTAATTCTTCAAGTTATCAACTCATAAAATAAGACCATAGCATTTTTTATCAAATATACAATAATTTTATACTTGTGTGGCAAAAGGTGTATGTATACATTTTTGCATTGCTTGAATAAGTTGTGTTTAAGTAGCCTCAGAAGATATTTCCTACCTATAAACCTAAATGTACTCAAAATGCTATTTTGTTTAGTCTTCTTTGTAAATCTTTCATGTTCCAAAATGCTTATATTTCGTCAAAGGTAATACAATTATCATTCAGTGAAAGTTTTTCCCATCAAATATTCACCCTTGAGATGTCCATTTCACTTATCCGTGCCAATATTCATTATAAAAATACCACGAAATTTGTGATTTGTCAACACCAACAAAATTAATAAAATTTATAGATATCTGTGAATGATGTATGTCGAAATAGTCCCCAACTTCATTTTTTGTATAATACAGAGTGACGCACTCGCAAAATACTCACTGATAATTAATTCGTACTTACATCAATTCCAACTATAGTACATTGCATAAGCACGTAATCTAACTATTCAACACAAGCGAAACTATTCGTTTAATTAAACCAATTAGTAGGATTCACATCAAAAGTTCTAAATTTGCATCCATTAACTTATAATATAATAATTAAATATGACGTCAACCTTCTCTTAATCAAAAATCTACGTCAATCAAAATTTAATAGAACAAATGTACGCATGTAGATTAGAAATATGACAAATTGAAGCTAAATTTCGTGATAGATTTAAAAAAATCATCTTTTACGTCATTACATAAAAAGCAGGGGTTATTTCAGTTTGGAAAAATATCCATCAACCAAATTTGAGCTGTGAATAGTCTCATAAATAATAAATTCCCATTATGTTTTACAGCCCAACATGCCATCCTTTATTGTATAATCCTCTTTGAACAATAAAAAATAATATTATAATCTAAAACCAACGAGCACTGTATCTACCAATATGTATCCGTTCTTACATATGTATATATGCTTGTAGTTGCGTATTATAAATGTTCATGACGGTTATTTTTAGAAATCAAGGATACTAATGAACAATTCCTCATTAAAACTAAATATTTTCTCATGATTTCAGTAATATTAATACGTGCTTATGAACGGATTCGTTCTAGCACTCCCAGTGTCCCGAAAAATATTGATTCAATCTGCTTTGAAATGCTTCGGTAAAGTTCACATATGATTTTTATGAACAAGTCAGGCAAACGATTTCTCTAGTTTCACGCTCACACAATATCTCACGTTTTGGTTAAAAACTGCAGCTTCCAAGTGCAAGATCTACACTACCCAACATAAGATAAAGTCTCCCAAAGGATCCCATAACAAGCAAGATGTCAAACAGCCAAAAATGCTTATTCTAAGTTGAGTTTTTCATTCGAGTAACATGTTACATTAAGTACGTAAAACATTTTCCTTCTATGCACTTTCTTTCTTTGCTTTCACTCTGCTATGTTTGTCTTCGAAAAATGTCAATTTGGCTAAATGAGCTAGTTTGATATTGTCACTTTTGAGCAAACCATGTATGGTCAATATTGGTTTAAATCTCCAATTATATTTTTAAAAGTATCTCTTTGACAAACATAACAGACATTTGAGACATACTTTGTCGGGATTTTTTTTGGAAATGAGCAAGTTTCGTTGGAAAACGACAATGTTCGACACGACGCTTTAATGAAATATAAATCAACCATCCATGACATTGGGTTCACTCTGCACTTTGGAAAATGAAACGAAATTTAAGCCGCAAAACTTCCAAAGCTAGTGGTGCAAGATGCGCTTCGACGTTGAACTACATTTTTATAAATGCCAGCAGTTTCATATATTCTAAGAATCGTGCTAAAAATTGCAAAAAAATTGTTCCGCAATATCTCTGCATCTAACATGAAATATTGTTAATTATATTCAATATGGAGTGATTCAGAACCAGATATGTCAGAATTGTTAAAAACTGTTTTCCAAAAATTAATTTTCGTCATTGAGTGCATTTTGATTCAAAAGATGAAACGTTTGTTTACCACTAAAAGACGCCCACTCAACTTGAAGCGACTTTCACCTTTATAGATACTTTACCGATTTATCCTTCGCATTTGGAATATTGTAATATGATCATGCATCAAGAAAAGTTTCAAATCGAATTCCAGCACGTGTCAAGTATCTGCAATTGATCTACTGAGCTGCCGCACTCAAATTTCTAAACAAAATCGATTATATTATATCGAAGTTAAAGGATAGAGGGCTAGTTTGGCAAACGGTACGTGGTAAAGGGATGGCTATATAATTAATACAGAGTGCACAGACAACTTTTGACACAATTGTTGATGTGGTAGTGTAACATAAAACCAATACAGTACAAAGATTGGTACGTACGTCCGCTCAACACGTACTGTTTAATGGATCTACACTTTCCAGGTCGGAGGTTTTGTAATACTACCAAATATTTTACGGTTTACATGTTTTTTGTTAAAAATTATGAAATTTCACATAACCTTCATTACTTTTTTGGGGTTTAGACAAATAAAAAATAAAAATTCAACTTTTAAAACCACTGCGATAACTACGGTATGCAAATAAAATGTAATAAATATTGCTGCATAAATATAAAACGAGACTGTTAACTACTGAACCAGACGAGCTTTTTAGTTTTGCAACAAAAATACAACACATCAAAAAATCCATTAAAATAATGAAAATACCTACAAGCTCAAAAGTTATTCTCAAGCAATTAAATAAAAATTTGATGCTTGGTAAGCTTCAGCTTTGCTTTTCATTAATTTTTCTTCTTAGAGAAAGCGAGTAACTATTCGTATTCATCGTATGTTGAGTTGTTTATAATCACGGAGCCATTCATATTTAAACGTACAACAGATTGTAGAACTGTTCTAAATTTCGTCTTTTATTTAATTTTCCAAGAAAAATAATTCATCAGCTGGCTTGTAAAGCAAGAACAAATAAAACAAATTGTGTAGCTAAAACCCATATATAAAGTTTTAAAGTTAGGCGACAGGAAAGTATTTCTCATCGTTGATTTGCACACTACACTACACTGACTTCCATTAATTGTTATGTTTATTCCAGAGATGAAAATCTTTGGATGGCTTACACCAGACATTTTTTGTCAAATAACTACACATTTGGGCGGTGTAAGAGAAAGCTTATCATACTTTAATTTGTCCAATTTTGTGGTCGTCTTAGTTTTCTATTGCGTAACACTTTTATATTATATAATACATATAATAATATATGCTCTGATTGAAACTTAAAAACCAAATAATACTTACATTGGTAATATATATTACACACATATATTTCATGTACATATTTTATATTATTATAACGCTGGTTCATGTTTTGTATATTCACTATTTTGAAAATTACGTTCGTTCATTCATTTAAGCTTATCTGTATACAACTTGTAAGGTGCGTACACCTGGACCATTTTCATAGCTTTTTCATTTTAGTTAATAGCGTTATTCCAACTAAACCTATATAATTTACAATTTAACAAATGACTTACTCTGATCTCATGTCATATAAAAATATAGAGACGAGCAGCTAAAATCACAATATTTTTCCTGGTTCCTGAATGCAACCTACGTAAACATTATGTAATCCTTAATAACCATTTTGAAATTTCCCCATCAAACTAACTTCAAATGAACCCAATGACTCAAAGACCATACTGCTTTACCTTCGTAAAAAATGGAAGAAGCTGTATTTTCCCGTTTTTATAACCATCTTTGTAGAAATAGAGTATTTCTCAAAATTCTCCTTTGCCGTGATGCAAGTCATCTACCTACGTCTCAATCTAGGAATTCTATTATATCCGCAGCATCTCACTCATCTTGTCAAATCTACAAATGTAGGTCGTAAAAACCGTAAAGCCATCATTTTTAAAGGACCATTTTTCTCGTGCATACATTCTCAAAAATAGTAAATAAGAATCAAGCTAGATAACGTAACTTATAAAGAAACAAATAAGATTAAATTACTGTATTCTGTTGGAAATAAAAATGGAGTCTAAAATGCGTTAAATAATCATTTACGAAGACCTTGTTGATTATGATTTATCCAGTGAAAGATGCTCTAACGAATTAAAGTGCTTAACTGTAAGCTTAACTAAAAAAAATATTTCGAAATCTTCAGCGTATTCAATGAAGTTATATGTTAGACTTGCGTGTATAATTTTTATTTGTGTTCTGAGAAAGTATTCGAGTAAGCAAATCTTTATCTAATTGTCTAACGTATACGCCATGTGCTGCTCTATATAATTTGGTGAAAGTTCTTATATATCTGTGAAATGTAATAAACGTCATTAATAATGGAAAACAACACATTAAAATGGCATGCACACGTGTTATACAACGCGATATTTTTTGTTTGCACAATCAGATTTGGCAGAAACTTTCTAACGAAATCAAACATACGCAATTTTCGTACATATATTTATGTAATTATTCCGGCAAATTATTCGTCTGATTTATTGTTCTTATTGCTGAATCTTCTCAAAACTAATTAAAATTTTATAGGTTGTCATTTGCTACAAATAACTTTTGTTTAGATATACGAATCGTCATATTAATTTTATTTCTAAATGCGATATAATGTAATTAGTTATGTATTAAAAGACTTGATCACCAATAAAATAAATCGGAACACACCACATCTATTTATGTAAAAAAAATTATACAAATTACTATTATCAGAAACATCAAAGACAAATTTACAATGAAACTTGATTAATGGGAAGCTATTATTCCAAAATTTAGCTCGTGTGGAATACTACTTAGAAATTAGTATTGGCACTAGTAGTAATGCAACAAGTGTTTATTTTATGTTACGGTTGTGTCATCTTTATTATTTTGCAAATTTATTTTATTTTATCAGATACAAAACAAATTGGTGTGTGAAAATACGATTATTTATTTGGCCATTTAGTTTATAATTCTATTTTCTAGTTTTATAGCTGCTATTTATAAAGCTGGTTGTTCTAAAGTTCTAATTGCTAAATTCAATATTCTACTCGCTTTCACTATTTCTCCTCCCTCAATCCATGATTTTACAAACCCGTATTACCAAAATGCTGAAAACTTACTGCTTGAACGTACCAATTCTTTATTGCTGCGTAAAAGTGCACATTTCGGGATCACACACTAAACACGATGCTAAGCGCCGTATAAACTGAGTCTGAATTGAGCTTTCACTCGCAAAACATCTACTTTCTAGGAACTTTCTCTTTCTCGGCAAGTGATTCTCAACTTATTTTTCTCTTAGTAAGTCATACCAGCTCTGAATTGTTGGTTCTCTTTTTGAGGCAAACTTGGATTTCTAAAAATGGAGTAATCAACGTCCAAACTGAAACTTTGTAGCTCGTTCTTCCAAATGTGTAAAACGCCAAATAATTATGTCTTGTGCTTCAAAACTATAATTTGAGCTTGACATTTGACAAAAGTAAAATCCTTGAAATAAAGCTAAGCATCTTTTGCTTTTAAATCACCTTCAACTTCTGTCGTATAACATGTTAAGTTATGAGAAACGTTATTTCGAACGAAATTTTCTTGAAGCAATATACATACAAAAATTCCCCAATAACATCAACCGG
>JAQFZG010003461.1:0-13585 GCA_034695465.1 Entomobrya nicoleti | reverse complement strand
TGCAGCAAATAATTGACTATCACAAGAAACTGACACTTGACCTTTAGCCTTTTAATAGTTTTTATTTAACTTTTATCCTTTAACAATAAATTCTCAAAAATATTATGATTGGTGAACATTGACTTATTTTCGTTCATCCAACCTCCAACTCCAAATCAATTCTAATGAGCTGCTTGCTTGTCTCACACTTCCGACTCGCATGCCAGCCAAAACCTTACTAGCTACTCAAACTCGTGTACAAGCTGAAGGCTTTGTACACTTACACATATATACATAAAATTACAAATATAGTTAGCAGAACAAAGCTCGATCCCAAAACGTTCTGCCACCTTCTACTCCATTCTATCACTTCCGTCGCCATCCATATTTCCCGCAACAACAGATACAATTATATGTTTGGGGACATTTGGTACTCTTATTGTTATCCAATCGACCCAACCCTTCTGTCATAACAAAATAATAATAGACAGGCGTGTCAAGATTGTAGAACATGTAGTCTTTTTTAATGAATATTTGGTAAAAACCTAAAAACGTCCTTGTGGAATGAGTATCATGTAACTTTGTCTTTTTCGTAACCTCACAACTTTAGATGCAAGGCCTGATGATGTATATAAAGCATGCAAAAATCGATGTCTAAACACATTCGAAATCCAATAAGCTACTGTAAATCATAGAGAGATTGACACAAAAACCTTGTCATTTTTGTATTATGACGACAGCATGATGAATAACTGTTTACATTTCAGTCGTGAAAACGTAATTGCTATATGACAAACAATTCTACTTTAATAATTATTGTTCAACCCAACGGGTTGAGCAAACTTTTTTGCTTCCACTTTAGTGCACATTTTTGTGTGTTATGCTTTCAGATGGTGTCAGTCAACCTTAAAAGAAATGAACTGGATGATAAAGTGGTTTATTAAATTTAGCTAACAAAACCATTTTATTAGTATTTGGAGGAATCACGCAAGTTACTTAATAAATTATGTATATCATGTGACAATGAGAACGACTTTGTTTACCTATTTTGGTTCATTTATACATTTTTAGAAACGAAAACATGTACTGAAATAGGGAAAGCTAGACTGGAAAGCTATTACAACAAAGGTTTTCCATGTAAGCTAACCATTGTATGCTAAATGCTCACCATATGTGAATCCTCTTTCCTTTTGACTTGAGCTAAGAACTAAAAAGATAAAGCGAAGAAAAACAATAAATTTCATTTTAGTGCGATCGTTTCCAAGGCAAAGCTGTATTGATTGATCCCGTTTTCAGTTTACTTTCCAATAGTGCGCTGTTTTATTAAAAATGCATACTTTTTATATGCATAAATGGTTTTTGTATGTAAAAAGTTGTACGTAATTTAGGATATCATACTTTATGCGTAATGAAAAAGCTGTGCATGGATGCATACAGTTGTTTTTCATAGGGCTGTAATAAGATATAATATTTCTAATTAACTGATACAAGGAATAGCAAAAGACTGCTTTTTCGTTTAAAATCAAAGGGTATTTTGATGACATGAATGACAACAAACAAAAGTTGACCAATGAAAACACAAATTGATTTTTACACGCGTGTTCTAAATTTGGGAATCAGGGGTAATAGAGCAGTTGTATCTTTGTATTTCCAATACGAATAAAAGATTCGGCTTGGCTAATAAGAACTGACGGTAATTTTAAAATGGGTTGATGAACCTAACTTTATTGCTTCTTGGTTAATTTAGATACAAAAATGTCACTAGAATTTACTTTAGAAAGATTTGACATATTTGACATTTAAAAACTTGTAATACTCAAACGAACATATTAACTTTGGCAATATTTCAACATCAATAAAAGGATTTGAATTGTAAAGACACTTATAAACATCCAATTATATATTTAATTAAAGAGGTAACTTTTATCTGGTAATATTTCACCGAATAAGTTCCAACAGATCTGAAGTGTTGACATATCACACCACATCAGTGTAATTTTCTTCAAATAATCGTGAACTAGACATGGTACTATGCTCTGCAAACATTGAATCTCTAAATGAAACATTTTTAATGGAACACTTAAATTGTCAGCTGAATTTATATACTACAACAGCACAATTTTATTAGGACACATGAATTGTAAACGTGACATTTCAATGCAACTTGAGCTTATATTTTCCCTTTTGCAAATACTATCCATGAGAAGCATGTAACTATTTGAATATATTTCAAGGAAAAGACAGCTCACAAAATAAAATCATGTTAACAACGCAAGTTCATTTGAACATGTTCAACATCAGTTGTGGTTTTTTCAGGAAAATACATTAGTAAAATCTATGTGTATTACGCTGTTGGTGAAAGGAGTGTTTTTTTAGATGTTGCACAAATTAATGAACATGTTACGTTGCAAAATATGAAACACAGGCTTACTAGAAACGTGACAGTACTGGAAAGCTGTTAACTATGATTGATATAATAAAAGTTATTGATGAACGTTGTTGAAAAAGGCTTTATATTTCGTCATCCCTTCGAATTGAATTTGTCTGATGGTTATGACGTCAAACGTAAACCCTATCGGTAAAGCATGTTGTCTAGACTTTTTGAAAAATAAGCCTATTAATTTGTCATAGTGAAGATAATTTTACAACAAAGGCGTCATTATAGTAGCTTATATTGTAATTGGAAATTGTAGACTTGAGCCTACGCTTATCTTATTTAGTGCAGACGGATATTAGCTTTTCAATAAAATGGACAGATGATTAGCTCTAAGCTACATGTTCACCCATCATTTGAATTGTAAGCCAAATGAAAGGTGTAAAGTCTGCATGAAATAGTTTGAACAAGATAGCTGTGGAAACGATGATAAATTGATCCACTCAAATTTGAAGTGTAATTTACTTTCACACTTTTCAATGTTACTAACTAGCAATATTGCAAAATGCTCTGAATAAAAAACCAATAGGTGCAAAGTGTAGCCCAGTTTTACTGGCAACACTTTCTCTTATCTATTTTTGCTATTTATAGACAAAAGTTAATTAACTTTCTGTCCGGATAAGTGGTACTCTACGTACATACGTACTCTCAATTAAATAAATATACAGTCTCCCAATATTTAAACGTTCATGTATTAGAAATTGCAACCATCAGATCCAATGTGATGACCTTTAATTTTTCAGGGTAAACATTTCAAGGGTATATCAAGGTAAGCATGTCCTCTATGGGAGTGCTTTCTAAAACAGGTTTGCATAAAAAACAATGATCACAAAATGCATTTAGTTGTGTGCCCGATATTTATGCGACGTGTTAAAAACCCACATAATTTCAAACGTTTCCTCATAATTTATCACAAAGAGCTCTTTTAAATAGCACTGCAATTCGTTTGCAATTCGTATGCTAACCTTTTTCACTAGTTCAATAAAGTTCACTGAACGTGATATAAAATTGCTCTAAGATAAAAACTAGGTGACTAGATATTATCAAATGCGACAAGGTTATTATTTCCATATGGTAATTTAAAGGTGAAATGTGTAAGCCATTCCCATAACACACTGCGAACGTAGGCCATAACTTGTAAACCCACTCACGTTGTTATGATTTCACTCAAAGAAAGTGTTATTAATATTGAGATAGATAGGCCAAAACGAAACATGTCAGTTCTATACTTGTACATCATTTTTTCTGAACGTGAACTTACCTTTTTTAGTCTTACTTTCCCCGTTTTCTCTCAGTCTGCAAGAGGCATTCGGTCTGGCAACATGTTCTAAAAAATCGTCCATAAAAAGTTAACTTTTTTTACAAGACGATATTTGCAAGCAACATAAGACATTCTAACAATATCATATACATTATTGAAAGTAACTTACAAAAAATATGAACACCTTTCTCGAATTATTTCAACCTATAAATCTACGACATTCGTGGTCATGGATCACATTTTTCACAATACTATACGCAATTATTTTTGTGGTTGGGATCGTTGGAAACTTTCTGGTTATTTTAGTCTACTTTCAAAACTCACAAATGCGAAGTGTGAGAAACCTGTTTATTATGAATTTGGCGGTGGCGGACTTATTCGTTATTTTGTTTTGTATTCCTGGAAATTTGGTTTCAAACACATTTATTCGTAAGTTTCTCAAATACACGAAATAATACATTTTTCGCATATGTTTGAGCTAATACTTTATTTTTATGTTATGTGATTTTATTTTACAGCATGGATTCTGGGAACATTCATTTGCAAAGCTTTGTCATACGTCCAAGGTGTCTCGGTATTTGCTTCAGCATACTTTCTCGCCGCCATTTCAGCGGATAGATGCATAGCGTTTTATCGCCCCATGCAAATCGCCCAAGGATTCTCAAAATATCAAGCTGTTGTAACAATCATCGCAATTTGGACTGCTGCACTTTTACTACTAACTCCATGGGCTGTTGTATTCGAAGTGATTCCAGCATATGAAAACGACACGACATTGGCTTGTATAGAAACATGGGAGAATCCCAAGCATGCAGATCACTACTTTCTCTTTGGAAACTTTATTTGTTGCTATGTGATACCAGTTGTTTTGATATGTGTTTGTAACTTTCATCTGCTGTGTATTGTACAAAAACGTGAAGTGAATATAGACTCAGCTAGTTCGTCCATAACTGTGGAGAATGTGCACAGGAAACAAAATACAAATGTGATAAAAACATTGTTCCTTTTAACATTTACTTTTATAATAAGTTGGTTACCTTTATATGGAATTATGTGTCGAATCAAGTTTTCCGCTGTTGAGTCAATTAGTGACGGTGAACTTCAAATATTGAGTGTGTCAATTCCCTTTGTTCAATTATTGGGATCATCGAACAGTTGTATTAATCCGGTGTTTTATGCATTCCTTAACTCGAAATTTCGGGGTATGCTCCAGTCAGTTTTTAAAACAAATTGTGAGTTTACTTGTCACTTGAGACCAGGATGTTTACAAAAAGAGAGCAGATACCAGTCCAGAATCAGAACTAGAAGTAGCGGATCAAGCCCTAAAAACAGTGCCAAAACTAGGAACACAAGAACAACACCTGTGCGAAAGGAAGTACAATCACAGAGCAGTAGTATGGCTAGTATTAGAATAGCTCGAGATTGTAAACAGGAGAGATTTGAAATGAAAAATGAAAAGTACAGGCTTAAGCGTGAAGGAACTTTTGTGAAAACTTATATTGAGGTGTGTACAACTGGTAGTCAGTCGATTTTTTCTCGTGAAACAAGGGTCTGAAGAGATTGTAAGTCAAACATAATTAAATACTCGTTTAAGCTTAACACTAAGAATAAATGTAATATACCATTAACTAAATATATAAACCGAAGCATGGTTTATAAATAAACTAAGCAAAGGACTGTAAGAGAATTTCTAGATTTGAATCATTAAGTAAAATTAGACTAGAGCTGGCGATTTTCATCTTTTGTAAAATATGAATTTTCTAAAACAATTTTGTAGCTAAGTAATAAAAAACTTTAATATGTTTAAACTCTGCCGCGGTAAATTTAATTTTTTTCATTGCGCATTTTTTAGCATTGATCATCATTCGTCTTCAAATAGGAGGCGTTTTTTGACAAAACACCCACTGATTAGTAGAAGAAATATTATGTTGAACTTGATCGCATTGTATTTAGATCAGCTGCAGTGATTGGGTAGTCAGTAATGTATTCATCGTTTGTATTCATGTGCGTTTTTTTCTTTTTGTATGTCAGCCAATTTCTTGGTTTTGTAAGCTGATATGTGTACTTGGCTTGCGTGTTTGAGGACCTTTTCGTCATCCAAGCAGTATGTTAGTGTTTGTGTCAATGAGTCAAGAGCTAGTGCAGACATGTCTCCATTCACCCGTTTTGAAGAATTAGCTTCGTTTTGATGCTGTTAATATGGACGACAGTGGAACTTTTGGCTATCCTGAAATTCGTAAATTGTAGCCGTTTTTAGTCGGAGTGGGAAGTTTATTTGAAGGTTCAGTAAATTCAAATGTTTTAGTGATAGTTGTGCCTAGCTTACCCCTGACAATCGAAAATAAAGTACATACCGAGCATACATCATCATTCAATTAGCTTAAATTACATGATCGGTAATTATAAAGTAGAAGACAAGTCAATTGAAAATAGGATTTGCAAAAAATTTCATCCACAAATGTATCAAAAAGTGTCAATTGTTTTTCCCTGTTGTCCTCGTAACAAACATAAATATATTACAGATAAATGTAATCCGATCAAAAATGGGCTCCACATGCTGAGAGTAAATGATTTACATACTACAAGATTTAAAATGATTACAAGCACTTAGAACAAAAGTGTTTTAAGTATTTTTGGTAGACTCTACAATTTGATTATCAGAAGGTTTTTGGAAGCATAAATCACTTTGTCAAACCAAGTGATGGCATGACGTAGTGCAGTACATACATGTTTTGACAATATAGACTATTCTGCATGCAATCCAATATTTTGAGACAAATACTGTTAGTCACTAGCCATCAGGGCCAACACGTGTAAATACGTAATTTGGTTATTAGTGAATGTTGAATGCAGTTTGACACTAATGCAGCAATTAAAAATTTATAAACATGAATGCTAGCGAAAAATTCCCATATTTTCTATTTTAGTTGGAATAGGATAACCACACGCTTTAGAAATTTACACGAGCCTGACTATAACCATCTACAGTGATATTTGATTTGATGGATCTTAAACATGTAGACTATAATGATGACCAGACAATAATTTTCTGAAAACAATTCACACTACACACTTTCATAAAATTAAATCGCAGTGTTCATGCAATCCTATTACGCTGTTATGAATGACAACGTTATCGCTTTTAAGCTGTCAAAAAGAGTAAACTTTGAGGAACTGTTCTCTAATGTTATTTCAAAAGTGTTGTTAATGAAAATTGTAGCCCAGAAAAAGCAGGCTTGGAATAGTACTTTTTCATATGCTTCTAATATTTTTTTAAATTTTTTATTACTAATGGATTCGTTGAAAATATGTTCGCGTAAATCACTTCTTGGAAAGGCTGGAGAAGCAAATGTTTAATAAAAATGCAAATGTAAAATATTATAGTTGTAATGATCTAAAAGCAGCATGGCCTTCATTCGAAAATGAATAATATGTTTGTTTGTTTGTTTTATATGTATTCAACAACAAGTTTGTTTTCCATATTAGAGTGATTTTCTATTTTTAGCAAAAGTGCTTATTTAAAAAGTGGCATATTTGAATCACGCCCTAAACAATAAAGCTCAGTATCCTTGAAAGTTTGATTGCATTTATGGATTTTATTTCTGCCACAAAAAGGCAATTTTACGACTGCTGTTTACCAAGAATACTTTCATGTTTAAAGTATAAAAATCATTGGCCCAATTTACGAAGATTTTAAACACTATTCTCATATTTGTCTTGATAACTTGCAAAACAAACTTGTATCAAGTTCCTATTACGCGAATAATATGTTCGGTATCGGAAGATTGCATTGGTTCTTCTGTTGGCACATTTTTATTCATAATATTCGATTGTAGGCAAATAGCAAGACAAAAATAAAGTCGACATAAATATGGAGTTTATTGGTATATAATCGCTTTTTTTATTCATTCAAACATTTTGAGAAGCAATACTAAGAATAGTAGATTCTCTAAAATAAAGAAACAAAATTGATTTTTTTATTATACAAACATAATAAAATGCAGTTTGAAATTTACTTATGGTTAGTAGGTTGTTCTGTTTTTATGTGGGTCTCACTTTGACATTTGTCGATATTCTCGCTGTGAACTTTACACGCGTTGTTATTCTAAAATAGTTGAGTTTTGTTTTGTATAATTCTACTCCAACTGCACAAACATTACGTAGGTGCAATATTTGATTGTGTGAGCTTTTAGAATTAATAATAGTGTTTTTACATGAATATGCGTTGTACTCAATTTTGACTCTAAGTCACATTGTGATCACAAATGTGGAAAAGTTCACATTTCAAAGTAAACAATGTTCTCTAAGTATAGTATTTATCATAGGTTTATTTGCGCCCACAAATATAATTTAATAAAATACTAAACATGAGAAATTCATACAAATCAGCTTCCATCTAGGCCTATATAAGAGCTTAAAACGTACTTATCGCAAGATTGTCTTGTTTCATAACAAAATTTACGTACTTTCAAAATCACATATTACTTTCTCCTAGTTTTAATTTGAAATATCAACTTTAGTTTTTGACCGTTCAAACATTTCATTTGTGAACTCTATTTAAATTAGCACACTGTTTGTGTTTATTTTACTTTAAGATTTATTATGACTCCGGAAACTCTTAAAAACTAAAAGTTTATCATATTTTTTTAGAATATTGTATAGGTGAAGTTTTTCAAGTATGTTTTATTTTCTGTGTAGTAAGAGTAAGATTGAAATTTCAATTAACGTCATTAGGATGATTAAGTGAGTGGGCTGCATCTCCTTGAGCCATCTATGCCATAGATGTTAATGTCAAAGTATTTAAAGTGGAAATTAATTTTAGATGACGCACGGATTTACCTAACAAAGTTTTGAGGTGACAACACGTGGCTAATGTAGTTATCCGTCCGAAATTTAACGGAAAGTAGTTTTTCCTTTCCGGTATAGTCATGCCCACGAATACGACGAGACAAGACAGTAAGGTCACAAATTTAACGATCAAGGAAACCTAGCAGTGATAAGAAAACCATGAGATTTGGATAACTGGCTTGAATTGTTATAAGACTTTGTATCACACATCCAATTTTACATAAAGAAAATATGTAGAAGCATGTCCGGAAATTAACTGGCAAATTCAGCACTTGTGTACATGAATGTTGCCAAAATCCAATTTAAATGAACAAAAGGAAATTGTTTGCGTTGTCTTCTTTTATTGCTATCGTAGATCCGATCGTCCATGCCAATCATGGCCAAGATCACAATATTTACCGTTTTTGATTCCATACAATTACCGCAAGACTTTTGTACGATTTGAATATGAATACTTGAAATAACTTAAAAAATGGTCTATGGCTTTGAACGACTACAATTTTGGATGGGGATAAATCGTTAATCTAGTTTTTGGTATTCTGAGCCGAGCCATGACTACAATTCCACTCTTTATCCTATTCATAATACTCATTTTCTCAATATAAATATAAGCATTTGTTGGATTTTTTTGCTCGTTATGCCATCCATGTAACTTACCTGTGTGCATTGACATTTATTTCACATGCATAAATATGCTGGAAAAATTTGGGGCTCATTGCGACTAGTTTCTCATTCTCGCTTAGACGTCGTTAAGTGAAAGCTTTTTGAAGGATGAGAGAAAGTCAGCAACAGTGCTGGGTTTACACCTTTCAGTAGACTTTGTTCAGCATCTAACTTCAAGGAATGTGGTAAAGCATCAACACAACTTGTCATGTTCCAACGATAATACAGGGAATAAGTCCATACTGTATTTGTCATACTGCGGTAATTCTCTTAAAGGAAAGAGAGAAAGTTTTAATGCTACTGGGCTTATCTTTAAGAATTCAAAGATATTTCAAAAATATTTATGTCATGGGAAGTGCGTGTGTATTACATACTGGCTGTGAATCACTGTAACTATGTAACTAGTAGAACACACTTAGGATGTACTACGTTTGTTTGACAACGCGTATTTTCGACACCATGTCAACATTAGACAACGCTATTCCAAAAAACTGATTTAGTATTTACTTCGTAAAACTGGAAAAATTGGAACTGGAACTTGTGTGGCTCAAAGCACTTTTGCAGATTTTTTCGGTTACAACAGAGCTGATCCAAAAATCTTATTTTACAAATCATTTGCATGCCTTTTCTCTGGGTTTCAGATGTTTTCTTTGAAATCCTTTGGCAGCAAGTGTATGACCATAGACCATACAGTTGTGGTATCATGTGTACTAAAATGTATTGCAAAAATAAGGGAATTTGTTTTTCATTATACATAAATATTTGACATATTCAAACATTTGTCTAATCAAATTTCACATTAAAGTTCACTCGCTAACATGGTCTGATATCAGCTTAAACATATTTTTCTAAAGACATTTTTAACGATAATTAAAATATTGCTTATTAGAATAAGTATATTCAATACATATATAAATAAACTTGTATACATATTACTTTAAACAACATGGCATCTGACAGTCTGTGTGGTTAAATAAAAGAATTCCACAAGAAGAGTATTTGAAAATATTTTCCTGTAACATATAATTAACAAAGTATGATGATTTCTCACATAAAACACATAAACGAAAGAAATTAGTATCGGGCTACAAATATTAATATTTGTTATTGTCGTTAATGCACAGAACACAGTTTGTTGACCTGGTATCGAAAACATTCCAAGAAAGCTTTACATGTTTTTGTAACAAAGTTTACTGTGACAGCAGCATGTCCTAATTCCTATCTTGATAAAAGCCAAATATAAAACGCTCTTATTTCCCTTTTGTTTGCACATACTTATGTGTTTGGGGTTTTATATACAAAAGTCAAAACAAAATTAATTTTCGCCCTATAACTGTAAATAAATACATGCGTCAGTAGAACACAAAAATATAAGTAGATTTTTGCGACCAAATACGCTTTGTGTCTCAACTAAATTCGAGGAAAGATAGAAATAAAATACACATGGATTTTTTACGGTTGGTTTTGTACATTTATCTTTGGAATGTGCTCTTATATTTCAGCTTTTATTTTGACAAGATTTCAGGTCCATGCTTTTACTTTGTTAAGAAGATTTACTGTTTCGTTCACTGATACTTTTTTGACACGCTAATACCATCAAAGCACATTCGTATTACTTTGATAAGTTCAAATGCAAATAACATGAACAGTTGTTACCAGAAAATCCTGGAAATGTCGTACTAGATCCAGACGTTATTTGTGAAAACGTTTGATGTTTAAGTTCACTCTTTTACTTTCACAGAAAAATATTCATATTTATGTGGTTTGGATACCAAAACTTATCTAGCATGGTTATTATATTTGTTTTTGCTAATAGCATGCCATTTTGTGGTGTATCGTATTAAGAGTTATGCATATTTATCTATTCAAATCAAGAACAAACTGCATGATAACTAGGATCATTATGACCTCAGGAAAAACTCGTTGAGTTTTTCATGACTGCTAAGTTTGTGGTCTACATAACGTTTTATATTCAATTTAATTAAACACACAAGCGACGACTTCTAAGTAATGCCATTCTACTTCAAAAAGTTAATCATATCAGTGATCTGAAAATAAATACGAGTAAATATGTCTAAAGTACATCTATGGCATTTTTATGAATTTACTTGTTACCTGTGTACCAGTTTGATTACATTGTATCAGGATACATACAAAGCAATATCTTGAAGTAATCTAAAACATACACAATCATTCTCATTGACGTAAATCACTTACAAAACATGTCATTTTAATGTACTATATAACATGTATCTTTTACAGCTGCAGCCATATTGCCCAAAAAAGTACGAAAGCCTTAGCCGAGTACTATTCATATTTTTATTTTATGTTTCTTGTATTGAATTTACCAGTATGATTTTTACTATGCCATTTTTTAAACTTAATACCACAACATCTTGCTAGTATACATCAGTGCAGTAAAAGGTTGTGTGAGCTGAGTATATTGATGAGAAATTCGATCATCTTGAGAAATCGAAAACAATCTGCAAGCAAACTCTATATTCAGAGAGCGAATCAATTCGAATCGATTTCATCGCAAACTTACGTTACAAAACACATTAACTCTGGATGCTCGCAAAGCAAGTGTTTGTATTATGCTTTTTTTGTCATTTAATAAAAACCATATATGATATGTTTTTTTCCTACGGTTAAAAATGTATATGCATGATCTTCAAAGTAATACTTAGTATTCAATTTATTTACAAGAGTCAAATTTTGGAATAACAACTTATAATATCAGTATAACATAAAAATATCAAACCTGCTGTTTTGGACGTTATGAAGATATACATTGCGAATAAAATTCACTTCGTAGCCCTATGTTTAGTGATATTTCATACTCCATAACAAGTAGAAACTTACTTCTCCTTTTTGTTATACATGCATACGTATAAATGAATATTTGGATATATATTTGTAAACAAGCCATGAACGTTTTATGAGTTGCCAAATTAGTAAAAAGGCTGCATTGCAACCATCCAGCACGCTTTATGAGGATGGATTTTACACGCTTCCGTTGACAAGTTGTAAAGTATTTATTTTATTAGTTTTAATTAAGTTTTAATTATTTCTTAAATTCCACTTTTGGGTTGCCCGTTTCAATAAGGGTCCATGTATGGATGTATAGTATACTAATATCACTTAATACTAAATATATAACCTTGAACCAAGCAAAGTTTAAGCTTGCTCTACTATAATTAGTGAAACACGAAGTTGTGTTCATGTGTTCGTTATTGAATATATTACTCATGAATCAAATACAAAAAATTTGCTTAATTAAAAACCACTGATATTGCAAAATGTTTGAAATCAAATTAAAACTCTTTTTCTGAAATTTTCCATGAAAACTTCAAAAAGAACACTTAATTTATCGAATAGGTAATTGATGTTTATGAAATCTGAAATGCAATAATATCTCTTACGTTAGTAAGTTTTAGTAAAATAAGAACGTCCACAAAATAAATATGTTATAAACCCAATCTTTTCCAATCAAAAAAGGCATCTTTTGAAGTATTCTACTTTTTACCTGTCAATTTTCCGGTTTCGCTCGAAATGAGTATATTTTGACTTTGTTGGTATATGCCTTAGTAGTATAAGAAATGATTATAACTGTGTATCTGTCTTTTTGTGATGCATACTTTTACTAAAATTTCTTTCTTATGCTTTCATGAAACATCATAGTTACATCATAGGTTAAAGTTACAATGATGAAATCAAGCAAGCAAATTACTGTCATATTTTCGTGCGTGTATGCATATGTGTATTATATAATAAGATTGTGCATGGCATTTTAAAAATAACTTTGTAATCTTTATGCACAGTTTGCACTGTATTTTACTTGAAAATTATTTATTATTTGTTATAGTTTAAGTACAGTAATTGGGATTTACATTCAGTCATTCAATATACAATATACAATTAAATTGATTTATATATCAAACATTTTTACAAAGGAAATTTAATTGCTTCAATGTGTAATTTATTGTACACTAAGTAGTGAATGCTGTAGAAAACTGTTGATAATAATAGCCTTAAATAATTAATTATACAGATGTTTCCCGAGATAATTTTAATAGACGGATTTCCCTCCGAACCCACACATAGGCTGCAACATGCGCTTGAAAAGATTCATAACGTTCCTTGTCACAGAATGACCCAAGACCTAGTGTCTCATCCCGACACGGATATTGTTCACTTCTGTGAGAAATTGAAATATTGTTCGTCGAACTACTTTGTTGAGCCTCGTTATTTCTGCAAACCAAAACGTTGTTGTTTCTTAAACGCTTGCTAGCTAGTAACAATGATCTTTGACTATTTGTTCTCCGATATCTTTCGTAACAGGATAAGTTAGAACATGTCGGTACATCAAATACCGAACTACACATTTCACGAAACCGAGA
>JAQFZG010003460.1:0-13589 GCA_034695465.1 Entomobrya nicoleti | reverse complement strand
AGCTAGACAAAAAAAATATTGCTTCTGGAAGTTAGCACAGAGCACAAAAAAAAAAGTTCCATATTTGCAATTTGCAACGGAACTACCATCAAACCGAATTCCCATTATGTCCATTCATGAGCTGCTATATGGATGACGCGTTTTTTCTTTGGAATTGGGTTTTGTTTATATTGGAACTTGAAATATTGGCAGTATGACAGTTGTAGTTTTTCTCTTTATTCCAAGAATTGTAATGTAAGCTATATCTGTCATTCATGAATGCAGTTTTAGTTTTAAGCAATGCAATAAAGCCTAAATAATTTATTTTTCACAATGTCTATATGCATTTATATGAAAATACATTTTTGACAGTTTTTGTAAAGTAAAGTGTCTAGACTAACATACAAACTACTTATTCATTAATTTTTTTTAGTACATTCCTCCGATCAAAGTTAGTAAAACTTTTTTGTAATCTCCGCTTGTATCTCCCTAAAAAAAGTTGTTTCATGATTACAAAAGTAAACACTAAAAATCTTTGTATTAAGATTATTAAAAGGTACATACAGAAATGTCCTGTGCAAGGGACCTGTTGTACATTTTACTGTACTCTTGCTTAATATTCTCCATGTCTATTTCCGCTCGGATCACAACAATGAAAATTAAATCTTCGTCCTTTGTACCCAATCCAGCAATACTTTCGTGGAGGCGTTCAGCGAAATATGCAGCACGATTTCTTGCGCATTTTACTTAAAATAATAATTTAAAAAATTAATTTTATTTTCTAATAATTAACTAATAATAACTTAATAACTTGACTTGTGCAAGCTTTTAAGTAAAATCATTTCTCTAACCGATAGCAAGTAATGCAGCTTTAATGTTCCCAGAAAACTCCTTCTCAATAGCCTTTTCAAATGAATGACCCGTTATCCGTTCGTATTCATTGAGCATCAAACGGATCTGGGGAAAGCTTCGTTTGCTGAGTAGCATGTTAAATGTGGACTCATCAGTGCCTACTTTCTTTTCACCGGCTTGATATAAAGTTTCTTGAAATGGCCACTTGTGTCACCAATTATGTCAGATTCCAATGACTTATGAAACACTGTAAAAATATTTAATGCAGTGGTTAAAATATTGACACGACACAAAAGAACCAAAATTTATGTTTCTCATATTACCCCATAAAATACTACCAATTTTCCAACAGGTACAATTATATATAGCTGTGTTGTGGAACACTTTTACAACTTACTTTTCTGATAAGTATCATTAACCTCACGAATTTCTTCGTTGGTTCCAGTACACAAAATATCAACAAGTGTTTTCTCTCTGGTGCCAATGCCACTAATCGCCTTATGCAACTTCATTGCCAAGAAATCCCACTTTGGAGTCATCATGGCAAGGATTGTATCTTCAAATCGACCACTCAACTCGCTTTTTAAATCCTTAATTAAATCCTAGAATTAAATAATTATTTAACATGCAGTCAAGATGCATATTTTTTTAAAAAGTATTTTTATTTAAAAAATATGTAAAAATTGTAGCGTACTCTATTGCAAGTAGACTTGAAAGATTGCGCTATTCGTTGCCGTTGCTCGTTTGTACGCTTCGCTAAAATATTTATAATGGCAGCCTCATCGGTTCCAAGTCCTTTCATCGCTTTTCGCAAAATCTGGGCGTCTGAAATGGCATCAAAAGCCTTTTCCTTGATAGTTGGGGTTTCTTGATACTGATGAAAGTGATTAATGTTAACTTCGGCATCAGGTGCTTGAGGGTCAGGCTGAGGAAATTGAACAGGGGCATGGGCAGAGGGGTACTGGGGTGCTACTGGAGCATGATAACTTGGTGCTGCGACATGGAAATGGACATGTATTCCATGTCCAGGAGTTGCGTACCCTGGATTAGGTGCAGGAGGATAATCTGAGCTGGCTGGATATCCAGTTTGAAGCCCCATGTCTGCCCCTTGATGTTGGTCAAACGGATGAGGATACATATTTATTTGTCTAAAATAAATTAGTAACTTTATAGAACCATTTTTTCTGATGTACTCGTTTGCAATTAGCAATATGGCTCAAATAACTTACCGAAAAAATCTCAAAATACTTGATAATTTATTACTGTTTAGTCAAAGGTGTCAAATATTCTAAAGGATCGATGAAATATATAGCATATTCTTCATATATTTTACAGAAAATGGTATCTTTCGCATTGGTCAAAAGTACTTAAGTAGCTTAAGAACTTCGAAAAGATGGGTTCGTTGCCGCAACAGTTTTCCGTCCCTTCGCTATACTCCCGTCTAATCTGTATCAAACCATATTGCATTTTGCATTAATTACATCACATTTAAAAGACTTCATTGACATTTCTACCTTACATTTTGTATATACAACATACTACTACCACATATCCCGTTTAGCACAAAATGGAAACTGTTCTTTTGACTAAATGACATCGTCATCATATTAACTACTAGGTAAATCCTTGTCTGTAGTCTGTACTCCATACAAATCCCTACCGGTTGTGGCAATCTTTTTCTTTGTTGCGCTTTTAGTATCCTCTCCTCTCTGCCAAACCACAACAGGAAAGTGAAAGATCAATCATTTTTCTTATATCTTCGCTCTTTTCAAAAAAATGAATGAAATTAAATAAGTCAATAAAGAAAGATTCACAATGACAAGCGTTAAAAAAAAGATGCGTACAATTAGTTAAGTAATCACAAGTTCATGTATGAAGTGTATAGGACTCATTCCTCAATAGAACGAAGTATGACGCCATAACATAACGCATCCCGACTACGACCACTGCGACATATACAGCGTCAAGCGTCAGCGTCACTGCATTACGTTTCACGTACAAACAAAACGTTCGACAACTCTCAACGTCTCAACTCAACTATGAAAAGATGATGACACTTTAATTCGGGAAAGATCGCTTTCAGCTCAGCTCATGCATGGTAGCTTGCATTACTCACTGCCACACTGTCACTGCTTATTGAACAAAATGATACTATTATGAACCTGTGAAGTATCATTATGCCCCGGTTGGCTACTGCGTGTGAACAGCATTTTGATGAAGAGAAGCGGACAAGTATAGCATAGTGTGTTTTTGGACCGACGTGTGTGGTGGTGTGCTTAATATATATTCTGTTGATCTAGATTTTTGCGAGCAGACTATTTTGTAATATCGGCAATATCGGCATCATCGTTCCAGTGTTTGGACATTTTTACAAGTGAATTACGTCAATTAAATATATTAAATCTCTTGACAAGGTCATATTTTGAAAAATCCAAAGGTAGGATTAATGCAACATTAAGTAGTGTATCTATAAGTTGATTCCAGTGCCGCCGAATTGCAAATAGCTAACTCTGTTTAATTATTTTTAACAGGACGACACGATCAAATACCGCTTACCTGAGTAGTGCATTAAAAAGTGTTTTGTAAAATGACTCAAGCTGAAGAAAAGCCTGTGGAGGTGGAGGTGAAGAAAGAGGATGTCTCTACTGATGAAAGTGCTGAAAAATTGAGGAGCCAGATTGAGGTAAGCCGAGAGAAAATTTTAGAATGGAGATTGTTATGAGAAAAAATATGTATGATTACTTAAGTATATAATGTTTTGTTATCTTTGACAGTATTATTTTGGGGATGTCAACTTGCCACGGGACAAGTTTATCAAGGAGGAGTGTTCCAAAAATGATGGTTGGTTTCCTGTGCTTACCTTGTTGAAATTCAACAGAGTCGCTAATATTTTGAAAGGGTAAGGCTCACAATCAGCAGAGCAGATAATAATATAACAATTTTGTTAGATATATTTAGCTGTTTTTAGTTGAGTAAGCATTTCAAATGTATATTATTCTGTTATGATCGTTTAGTATTACTGACGAAGAACGCGTTAAAGCCATTTGTGAAGCTCTGAAACCATCTGATCTTATTGATGTGGATGATGGTAACACGAAAATTCGCCGTAGTCCAGACTCTCCACTTCCTGAGAAGGATGCAGAAGAACGAACAATCTACCTGAAGGGCTTTCATAAAACCGAAACCACTCTTGACGATCTGCTAGGTAATGTTAAATGTTGTTAAATGTATTTAAAAATGTTGGTGTAAATTAAAATATGTATGTTACTTTATCTAATCTGAATGTACTTTTTTTGCAGAGTTCTTCAAGAAATACGAAGGCGTGGAGTCTGTAATTATGCGATATTACAAGGAGAAGACCATCAAAACGGAAGCAGAACTTAAGAAAGAGCGAGAGGAGAAGCAAGGAATCTCCAGTGAGAATGGATCAAAAGCAGAAGCCACCGATGCCAAACCAAGTGAAGACAAGAGTGAACCTCAGTTGGTGTGGATTAGAAAGTTCAAAGGGTCGATTTTCGTTGTATTCAAAACGATCGAATTGGCAAAGAAACTTTTGGATGAATCAAATATTGATTTTAAGGGTGCCTCCATTGTAAGTTGTAAATCTGATATGACTAAAGCTGTTTAAAAAAAGATATGACATGCATGTGGGTGAATTTGTTTTCATGTTTTCTATGTATTAATTTTAGCAAATCAAAATGTGGCAAGCTGATTATAAAGCCATGAAAACGAAGGAATATCAAGATAAAATGGCCAGTCGTAAGAGGAAAGCAGGAGGTGATAAGAAGGAGGGTGATGACGAAAAGGAGGAAGTCAAAGAAGAGATGCCTAAAGGTGCGCTAATCAAACTTCTCAACATTCCTGAAGGCTATACCAGAGAAATAATCAAAGAAAAATGGTTTGGAGTCTTGGATAAGGAAAAGTTTTCGGTGAGTAATTATAATTTTTGTGGCCTTGCCTTGCTCTTTATGATTAAAACTAATTTAAACTCAAAACTAATATTTGATGCATTTATGTTTCCAGATTGCATTTATCGACTTCAACAAAGGCGATCAAAATGCGGTTCTTCGACTGGACAGGGAAGGATCAGCTACCGAAGCCCTTGAAGCCATCCCCGAAAAGAAACTAAAAATGAAGGAAGAAGAGGGTAAGGAACCTGTGACCTCTGAAATGCAAGGATTTGACGCAGAGGAGGAAGTCAAGTATATCGAAGAAATTAAGAAACAACGGGAAACCATGAAGCACAAAAAGAGGTTTGGTGGAAGGGGAGGTGGAAGAGGTGGCGGTCATCGTGGGGGAAAGCGTCACAGGAGGTATTAAGACTGCAGCTGAAGTGTTGATTTCAATCAATAAAATGGTTTACAGTGATGTCACCTGTTTTTACTACGTTCAACGTACTTGATCTAGATTTTATACAAGGGTTATTGAAAAACGTAACTTAATATTTTCTCTCTTTTTTTGCTTTTTGCCTAATTTTTAGGAAAGTAGTAGACTAGGCGCTAAATTGATTTTGTTAAGTAGATTTAGACTGGATAAGTTATTCATCATTTATGACTATTAGCTCTAGTTTTTGAATTTTATTGTTATGTTATGTTACAGCGTTTCTTAATCTGTTTCTTGAAACAAAACTTTATATTTCAAGATTAAATACATTGATGATAAGGATAAATCTTTATATATTATCGAATCGATTGTTAAGACCATATTAATAATATACAGATATGAAAACGAAAATAAAGTGATTTTGTTATACAAAACTTTAAATGTTTTATGTCATTTATTGTCATCCTCCAAGATCGATGGCATTAAATATAGTTGTGATTGTGATGTGTGACATGCACATGGCTGTCTGGGAATTTAGTGAAACTCCATAAAATTTACTGGTTGTTCCTTCATCCGAAATTTTTCCTTTCTTCTTTCGACAGAATGGGCAACAGCAAAAAAGTAGAAGACACATATTTTCTGAGGTTCCTTAAACTAAAGGGATAATCAATCAATATTTATCTTCAGTAAAAATTACATCTTGATTTTCTACAAATAATCCTTGTGTACTCTTGAATTACTCACTCTGCAAATGTTCAAGCACCGGTATCAATTAGACAGTGCCTCGGTGTTTGTCTCCAATATGTTGACGGCTGGCTTGAGTGACTTTGTTTGTCTGGCTAATTACTATTATTATGAGTTATCCAAATACACTTGCTACTCCGGAGAAAAAACTTCCCTTAATTCACGCCCGCTCTGTATTTCGATACAACTTTCAGGACTTTCAGAAAATAATCTAGTAATGGATTATGGATTGGCACATCCAAAAACTAACTAACAAACTATAGATAAATTAGTATGAAATGTTTTGTTTAAGGTTCGCATCCTGTATCCATAAGTCGGGAATCCATACTCGCCATTATGAATCATAAGTCATCAGTGTAGAATCTTATCGGATAGATAGGACTTATCATTGCATTGCCAAAAATATAATGATCATGCTCATAATATGCTGAATATAGTCATCGATAAAATCATTTTTTAACTTTTATCGATACAATTTGTTTCATTGAACACAACCTAAACTGACCAATTTTGATAGACTTCGCAGATTTGAACATTTGGTGCTTGGTTATCTATAAATGATAACACGCTCATGTGTCGATCTACATATTATGGCTTATCCATCCGTGTCGTTTTTTTTTCAATTTATGGAAAATTAGTCTTTTTCAATCAATCAATTAAAGGCTAATACTTTATAATGTAAAGATTGCCACATTGTATGTAATGCCAATACGATATTTCGCATCATATTAAGAATTCTTGTCAAAATACAAATATTTTATTAATTACAAAAAAATCGAAAGTTGAAAATATACAGTTAACATTTTTAAATGTACAGTTAACATACAAAATACTATTTTATAACACATTTACTTTTACAATCCACTGTCCCGTTGTTCCATCCACATGAAATCATCATTGGCATCATGAGCTGATAAAGTCCTTCCATCCATATCATACGGCCTAGCTCTTGCAATTCCTTTGTTCTTTCTCCAACAATAAAATACTACTCCAACCGAAAACGTGGAGAGACCTACAACAATTAATAGAATACCCACAATCATAGATGCATGGCCCACATGTCCTCCTTCATGATTGTTATTAAGCATATCAGGATAAATAGGTCGAATAGGTTCCACTTGTTCTCTTGGAAGAAATGCACGATCTATTGCAATAGCATAATCAGCCGAAGTCGGCGCTGCAGGACTATCCCAATCATTTCCAGATTCCACAGGATAAACCGTTGTGAAAATGTTGAATGTCCGCCTTGTTGGAAATTTCCGTCTTCGAGGTTTCATCGTTGTTGTTGTAGTAGTTGTAGTGGTTCTTCGTTTTCTAAAAGGACGTCTTCCGGATCTCCTTGTAGTCAAAGGTCTTCGTGTTCTAGGTCTTCGGGTAATTATTTTGAATCTGCGTGGTGGCGGTGTTATCGGTTCTACTGGAATGGGTTGTGGTGGTGGAACCGTAGTTGGTACTGGTGGCGGTGCCGGTGCTGCTGTGGTGGTCAAACTAGTTGATAATGTGGTAACTATATTTGGTCTACTAATGATTGTAGTTACAGGAGTGTCTACGATAGGTCGTGACGTGAATTTTGGTAATGTTGGAGGAGGTGGCAAGGGTGCCATAGTTGTTTGAGGGGCTACAGCTGGTGTGATCGGATGATGAGGTAGTGTCTCAGTGTGCCCCATTTCTTGGGTATGAATTATTGGCAGTGCTGTAGTAACTGGAGCTGGGACTTCGGGATGCTTCTCGGTTTTCATTTCCTGTTCAGGAGATTCTTGATGATGAGCTATCTCTGTAACTGCATTGTTCGTTTGCTCTACCGGCTTTGGAGGTGGTTCTGTCGTTACTGGAATATGAATATGTAAAGCAGTCGTCTCAGAGTCCTCATTTTGTAGTGTTGACTGTACAATTTCAGGTGTAGTAGAGATTTCATTTAATGGAGGAAGCACTGTGTTAACTTCTTGAATAGACGGAGAGACATAATTATCCCAGCTGGAATCCTGGTCGTCATTTCCAATGCTTGTATTTAAAGGTGCCGGTGTTGCAACAGACGCAGGCCAAACTTCTTCAGGATCTGGTTCCGGTGTGGTTGTAGTGGGTGGCTCGATGTAACACGTTGGCTCTGTCCCATTCCACTTGATACCATCACAAAATACAACGGGATCTCCAATAAGTACAGCGTTTCCACTGCAGTAGAATCCTGCTACTGCGCCGCCAACAGAATATCTTAATTCAGCATTGTGTGGTCTTTGTAACGGTCTGCATCCACCCTCTATGCAAAATAAAAGTGAAAACAAAGATTTTTTTTGTAAAAAATGTATATTATGTAAAGTTTTTACAATATAATTAGTTTTACAAGTAACGTGTAATTTTGTAATCACTGACTGACACAAATGGGCGGCGGCTCAGACCAGCGATCTCTGAGGCAAACAGTGGTCGTTGGTCCAATCAAAGTAAACCCATGACTGCACTGGAACCTCGCCAAACTACCACGTTCCCTTATCCTTGTCACCCCATTTAGCACTCTAATTCTTCTATTGCATCTTGGCTTTGGCCGGGTAATTAGGTCACTTAATCCCCTACCTCTTCCAGTACCACTTGACCCCCTCGGTTCTCCCATTATTGCATGTAATTGATTAAAATCAATAGGCTGCTGATCTGCTGGAGCTCCATTCCAAACAGGAACTCTAGGAATTTGATTAATGGAAGTAGTTGAATTTGAGGCGAAGGCATCGCTACTTCCAGAATTGCTGTTGGAGGATGAATCTCTCCCTCTCCGAGAATAACTTCTGGAAAAACTTCCTCCGGAAGCTAATGACGTTAAAGGAGAAATGTGATTTATTACACTGTGCTGTTGGGGAAGGGCTTGCTCGTCAGTTTCATGATAATCAGGTTTATGAGCTCTCAATAAAATTGGGGCAACGAGCAACAAATAGACCGGAAGTTTATTACAGATTAACATTTTGATATAAAGTTGCACAAATAAAGCCCCGTTTCACTTCTAACTTCTCGAGATCAATTAAACTTACAAATAGTTTATGATTTTGTACGGTAAATTGGGCTGAAGCAACATTTAAAAAAATTAATATGAAATTCTCATAAATTATAAGTTATCGACTGGCTTGCTTGACTGAAGCTCGAAATGGTCCTATAGTCCTATATACATCATGCGGAGAAAAATGGTTCATTGAAACTTAAACAAAAGCAACCAAGCCAAATGAACAAAAATGTGAGAACCTGATCTTGGATAGTAATGAGCTTGAAAGTAAAGGCATCATCAATGTTTTCCTTGTGATAAGCAATTTTGGAAGCTTCATGTAATTAATTCATTCATTCATTCATAATAACCAATGAGGGCTTTTAGTACCCTGTCAGTCATAGTCATCAACAAAAAAGGCCGGAAGCTGATTTCTGGGGCAGAGCTCTTATCTTATCAAGTTCTTATAATTTTTCGTAAGAAGTATTTATGCATGTACAGTACAGACTTATGTACACACACTCATTCATTATCTATTATTCTCAGGATGCAACAAAGCAGTTTATTATTGCTATATGAATATGACCAAAGAGTTTACTCTTAAATTAAAACTATGACCGATTAGTTTTTTCCTGTGTACATTTTCAAGTAACCACAAATTACTTTTTTGGGTTCTTATGCTTTGTAATTTTCAAGTGATAGATAAGGTTACAGTGATTTTTGATGCACATTTTTGTATGATCTGCAGTTTTGCGACATTGCATTGAATTGTTTTAAAGGAAGAGAAACAAAACGTTCTTGATGCCACTTCAATTTGATGACACTACTGCTGATAATGATATGATATGATTGTTTAGGAGATCGATGATAAGGTGCAGTGTTGAATGGAGAGGATTTGATGGAAGATTTTGTAACAGCAAAAGTACCAGTTAGAATAAAATGCATGATTTTTTAATATGATAACCTTTTTTTAGTATTTTGTTTTGTATGCAGGATGCGCTTGGAATGTTTAGAAAATACTTAAACTAGTTTTTTAGGAAATTAATTAGTTAATTTAACTTAAAATCATTTAGTTTTCGTTTTCTACTTTAATATAAACTAAAATAAAACTAGGCTAAAGGTGACAAACTGCGTTTTAAACAATTATTTAACAATTTTTATTTAAATTTTTCACACAATTTAATATGCCCCCCTGTCCCCAGGAAATTACAACTCCCTCCTTACATTTAACATTAATAATTTGACATCGCTTCCAAATTAACTGACATTTTCATTTTGACAGATTCAAAATCTTGACAAGATATTATCCCTTACTGCTACAAGACATTACAAAAAACAGACCACCAAACCATCCATTAGACATTTTTACAGGAACAATTTTGATAGTATAGGACCAATGGACACGGACAGGGGGGCAGGACGTCGAAAACTGGTTAAGAGCTTCCAAATTTGTTGAAGAGAGCAGGAACGACAGCCATGATGCACATCAGAACACCAAGAGAGGTAGACAGGAACAGGGTAGCTATTATTTCAAAACAATCACAAAGAACACAAGTTTTAAAGATCGTCACAAAAAAAAACAGAAAATATTATTGGCTTGCTGTGACTTGTTCGAATTATTGTGTGACTTACCAGCACCTTCCGTTGTCATTTCGGCCGCCGGCGGCTGCGCTGGAGCCTCTGTGAAAAGAGAAACAGATAAGCATTGATTTATCACAAACTTAACAAAACCCAATCAATTAACTAACCAATCGTTCCAGCTCCCAATTTCATAAATTAACTTGCCTGTTTTATTGTCATTAGCTTGAGCAGCTGGAGCCATCAGTCCAATGAGAACAAGGGCCAACATCACGTAGGTCCACCGGGACGAAACGGAGCTCATTCCTGACTTCATGACGATCTTCACACCAGAATTTCCACCAAAAACGACTTATTATTGATATCTTCTCTCCGAAAATAGACGTCAACGGTCCACACAATTAGAGGTTGATTAGGCACAACACTTCAGAGAAATTAACTCACTTTTTGACTTCAAAAGATTTGAGACAAGAACAGCAGATCACAGGACCAGAGAACACACGCGAAAGTGAAGAAAAATTCTCAGTGCGTCCTCCAAGGAAAGCTCCACGTGGAAAATCGAGAAAAAACAAATTCAACAAGAAAAACGTAAAGTTGCATGGCGACCGTACTTTTATACTCTATTCGACAACCTTCAATTGCTTCCGAGCACCCAACTTTCAAATGCACTTATAAAACAAACAGCAAGCTTGCGTTTTGATCTGTTGCGTAGGGAAAGTGCATTTATACAAAAGGAGATGGATGTGATGTAATGATTGACATCATGACATCTCGATGACGCGTATATTTATTTTCCAAATGTTCAGTCAGCCCAACAGTTTGATTGGGGATGCGATTAGTTGTGGTTGATGATGTTGATGTGATGCTGAAATTATGCTTATCTGCAGGAATGAATGTGAGCATGATAATGATGCATCTCTATATTTATTGTCTCCATTCATATTATATTACTAAAGTGTTCCAGAATGCTTTCCATTTCATGCGGTTAGCAAGGGGCATGTAAAAAGCGACCGTGTCTTCGTTTCGTAGATCTTTAAGAACGCCAGAACGCCCTGACCTTTCGGTGAAATAGTCATTGGTTGCCGACCTGACTGAATTATCGACATACTTACATGCTATTACTCTGTTCAATAATTTATTTGCATATAACAAAATCATTCATATTATTATCATTAATTACCATACCCTGCAAAAAAAACTTTCACCAAGCAAGAGAAGCGTAAAAGCGTAACGATACCCCTCTCATAATGCCCCTTTGTTTTGTACACAAAGAGAAGAAGCAGCGGTCTTCGTTCTTCACCTCTTCTCTTCACTATCTTTTCTCTGCGCTGATTTTTGATGGCATTTTGCAGGATCTCTGAAGGAACCTTCACTGAAAAGGTGTCAATTCACAATTAGCAATTATTTCAGGTGCCGTGGAGTGTATGTTTTTTTCTTACGTTCTATGTACATTCTAATTGTATGAAGGACGTCTGTAATTATGCCGGCTTGCTGAATAGTGTCATTTTTATCGCATTCCACAAACTGCTCCATAACTAAAAATACCTAGTTTTTTTGGACTGGTTATGGTTAGTACTTTCAAAGTTTCAACTAAGGTTTTCAACAATGTATCACGAATTGCTAATGGCCTTGTTGGGCAATACTGGAGACATTTTTCAGTATGATGGCCGGTTTATTAGGGTAAAGACCAAACATTTTTTCCCCATTTAGTATGTCGTTACTATCAAGTTGTTACAACCATGATTACTTTTTAAAAAAACTTTGATATTTTATAGATCTCAAAGGAACTACAGGTTCCCTTGTTTCACGCTTCAGAGAGCTATATACTTGATGACATATTGGAGGTAGCCTCATACTACAAAAGATTGGAAACATTTTTGGACTGCCAAATTCACTTGGGTAAGACATACTGAATAAGTATTTTTACTCCAATTCCACGGATTTCATTTAAAAGTGTAACAGTTTAGTAATTGACTTGTTATTGATGTCTATTGAAGATTTGGAAAATTCGCTAAATCAAACTAAGCTGACAACTACCAATAGTAGCGAGAGCATCTCAACCTCAAGTAATAAGTGCGAATGTCCGAAGAAACATCAAATCGCCGGCCTGTATGTCAGTTCATTCTGCAATGGAATCCGAAACATTACAGAACAGTACCGGAAGGAAATTGCCCTTCTTGAGGAGGACCTCCTAGAAAATTCTTACATGACTGTGACTGAAATAAAGGCGAAAGTGGAACCCTTCCGTGCAATTTTCCAGGCACTGGACTCCATGATTTTCAAGGTCCAAGCTCAGTCAAAGAGTTCAGTTTTGATTGTGGAATTTGTCAAAATGGAGTATGATCATCATGTTCATTTGCAAAGCACTTTGAAAAAGTAAAAATACAAAACTACCGAGCATTTATATATATCGCATTTTAAAGTATCGGTTTTAAAAACATTTTGATTTTATATTTATTTATAGGCTAGCTCCATGGGTAAATCAGATCCTCTATGATCAGATCATCAATTGGATTGTTTTCGGGTCCTTACACGACCCAAACAATGAGTTTTTTATTAAAAAACTGCAGCCGAGAATAAGCAGTAGCAGTCACAAACAACTGGAGTCAAGTACCACTTTGGGAAACAAGTCTCCCCATTCTGCTCCCAAGTATGGAATCAGAGGAAGTAAAAACGGAAATTATGAAAAGTACTACGTCGACTATTCTCTGGTGCCTTCCCATTTCCCCATTGCTATAACAGACAGGATTCTTTATATTGGAAGTTCCATTGGAATATTGAGTAATTCTGAAAGTAAGTTTAGTACCTGAAGTAGTGTAATTTTTATTAAAAGTGACAACTAAAAATCATTTGTATTAATTGCATTTCATTTTTAACGACTTTTCAGAAACTAGGAGCTCCATAATACTTAAACAGCAGCATTTTCACGACAAGCTTAAAACGCTACCGATTGACAGCTTTAGAATCGAGGAATTATCTACTGTACTTGGTGAAATAGCCATTGAAGTTGGAAAGGTATGGAATCGATAACATTTTAATTTTAAGTTGGAAGCTATTATATGAACCCGAAGATTAAAGGAGTTTTAATTTATATTTTAGGATCTACATCATCTTGTGGTAGCTGAAACAGATCTCCCCAAACATCTTGGTATCA
>JAQFZG010003459.1:0-13590 GCA_034695465.1 Entomobrya nicoleti | reverse complement strand
ACAGGTAATCAAAGCAATGAAAGCAGTAAACCAGGGACCAAATATTTCATTTTGCAATACATAATTTAAACAAAACATAAATTTTAATGATTTCATGATTAGCAAGTAAAAATATGCATCATCTTTAATCTTTAGTGGTGTCATCTTTTCGTGTAATCGAATGTTTAAATGTTTCTTCCGTGAATCGTAATGATAAGTTAGAAATGTTAACCTTCCCTGAAATTTCAATGCAATCAGTTGGGGATTCAATCAATGAATCAATCAATGAATCAATCAGACAAACCTGTAAAACCTAAAATGCATATCTAAAAATGCCAAAAATCGAAGAAATAAAAGAGCGCCAATGAAAAATGAACTTTGATTTATACATTTTTTCTAAAATCGCTTTGCTATTCTACGAAGCAGTGCTGCTGGTGGTTAAACGCTTTTCTTAATTCATTCTTAGCTCTGTTCGACGTTCAAAACGTTTTACTGTGACAGTTACACAGCCATTAAAACATTTCACTCAACAAAACATTTTACATCTTCATAAACGCATTCCTTTGTTTTCAAGCTTGCTGTCAATTTGACAGTTCGAAGTTAAGTCATTGACCTTGACCGGAACTTGAACTGAAGTCCTTTTACTTTTTCCATTTTGGTGCCAACAAAATATCGCACATATTGGGAAACTTGTCAACTTGCAGTTATCAAAAAACCAAACGCGGTAACAATTTCCGTTTCACGTTATCCTCCAAAAATGCTCCAAAAGTCATGCCTCACGGTAGCGCTATTTACTAACTAGGGTAACAACGTTCATGCGTTTTAGGAAGATTTTTTGCAACTTGCTAATTGTCAATAGCTCAGTGTGTGTTGAATTGTGACATTCTGTTGTATTCTGGATGCGTAAACGTTCGACATCGACAGTTATCAGTTAATCAGTTTAATAACAGTCCATTCAAGTTTGCGTGAGTGATTTTGGAACTTGGCAAGTTATCATATGAAAGCTTGAATCTCAACTCAACCCAAATTCAAAAGCTGTGTTTCAACATCTCATCGTACGATACTTTGTTTATGTTATGCTCAACTGAATGCCTTGTCTTCCGTCGATTTGAACGCTAAACGAGTGCATAAGAGCTGTGAAGTGGTGAAAGCATTACTACTCGGTCAACTTTCTTTGTCCTTCCTTTCACCTTTTGATTTGCTAGTTTAGAATAACATTTCTCAACATGTCAGCGTACAAACCCAGATCGGGCACATTCCGTAAAGTGAAATATCCACTGGAAATATACAAAACTAATGAAATCCCTGTGAATGATGTCAAAGATGTGCTAGAAATGGTTGAAAAAATTAAGACTGAGGAGACATTGGACAGTCCTCAATATCAGTTTGATGAAGCAGGAGAAGGCAAGGATCGCTTACCAGATATAATGAAAAAGAAGCTGGTAAGATTAAAATCACGATTGTGAATGATGATTGAACATAATCACGATTATTATATGATCGCATGATTCGCATGTTGCATGTTGTATGAATTTCACATAAACCCTCATGTGTTTGCTCCTTTTTTGTCTTTTTCAGGAAAATTTGAAGCTATCACCAGAAAGTCCTGCTAACTCTAGAACAATTCGGCCGGAAGTCCCAAAGACCTTGCCACTTTTGCCAGAGGCTCAATTCTCACTTGTCCCCGACAGCTTGTACAACCAATGCTACCCTGATGACGACTCTCTACCTCAGTTCCCAGTTACTTCTTTAGGTTTATAAATATTAATCTACACTCTTCCAAAAAAATATTTGTATTTAATTTGATTCTAGATTTTATCGTTATACTTTCTTTTAAACTTTAGACACCAGCTTTAGTGATACAGATCAATCTGGGCGGGATTCGGAGTATGACATGGACACTGAAGATGAAGAATGGCTGGAAGCCAATGAGAAGTTTCATATTACCCCTAATCGTGTAAGAATAAGTTATTCTGATTCTGAGACATCCTACCTGACGAAATAAACTGACAAATTGTGTATGATAACTCTCAAGAAAATTAATAATTATTATAACTTGCTTATTTGTATGTAACGCAGCTAGAGTTTATTTTCTCAAAGCTAAATAAACGCAATACTCATGTCCAAAAGAATGCCATTGGCGCTCTGCCTGAAGCCTTCCACAGCGACTTTTACCACTTATTTCCTTACTGGAAAGAAAAACGACTTCAAAATGTAGGTCAATTCACAATTCCCTGTTGCGTTACTGAATTTCTCTTGCAAAAGGGGAACTTTTGAGTTTTATATTTTGTACAAATGTATGTAGAAAAACGTGTCCAGCTTTAAACCAAAGTGCAACCAAACTGATGCAAAGAAAGACTCTAGGTTATCATCAGGGTATATCACATCTGATCCCTATGTGATATTTGCATGCAACCCTCGCAAATCCCTTCCTCACCACACCCATCAATTGAAGCTGTCACAAAAATTTAACAAACGAGATATGAAAACGCATCTTAAGCGAATGCTTGAGACAAGAGAAAAGCTTGCAAATGTCCGCGCCTGGGCTTTTGAGACATTTCACAAAAGCGTAGACGATAGAGATGAAATTGTTAATAATTTCACTACTTTAATCCAAAAGTAAGGCTTGTGTTTTAAATTTTTGTAACACTTTCGTCGAATTATACTAAAGCTAAATCGTGTGATTGTTCTTTGTATGACTTTAGTCACGGAATTACAAGGTCTGGAAAAGAAAACCCTGACATGAAATTTATAGCAAGGTATAGTAACAAAGTAGCTGAAAGTGCAAAGTCATCAGCATCCACGGCGGAAAGAGTTACCACACATCCAGAGAAAGTTAATTTGCAGGAACGATCAGTAAATGCTGTTAGAACGAAAGATGACTTTCACACAACTAAGAAAATGGATTCCGTGATACTTAACCTTCAGGAAGAGGAGACTCAGGTCATCCCAAAGAAGAAACAGAGAAAACTATCAACGTTTAAGCGTGTATTCAATGGTACCTGGAAGGACAAAGGGAACGATAACGGGCAATATTTAAGAATCCAAGCTGCTATGCCATAATGAAACTCGGCTTTGATTTCCCATTTTCCCATAAAGTGTTTCAGCGCTTACTTGTAATGTATGGATATATGTATGTGTATCTGTCAAGTTGGTATTGTATATCGAAAAGGACGCCAGCCTATTGTTTTTTTTGGTTCGTAATCAACTGATCTACATAAGAGTAGTGTGGAACATGGTTCCATTCTCTGGTTATAACAGGCCTTAAATTAGGGATAAGTTAATTATGGGTTTCATTTGAATTTTAAAGATTTTGTAAAACCTTTATTACTTAATTTGATTACTTGTTTTAATCATTTTGCTATAATTAGCTCTATAATTTCATTTTTATTACAAATTTTACTAAAATGAGGTTGTAATTATTTGAAAATATTTTAATGGTTAACTTGATAGTTAAATAGCCCAATTTTAATAAAGATGTCTTTGAAAATCAACTCATCCATTGTTGGCGTGATTATATAAGTAACACAATTAAACAACGTTGCTTGCACAGAATGTAAAAGCTACACACGACATCGACATACACGACATGTATTCTCCATTGACGCATCTCATCTTGGGATTTCCTAAGTATAAGGTACTTTTCCCAAGTGGACTTCTTCACGTTCTTTTTCACAGCTATCAAATCATCCAAGGCCATGCATGCTCACTAAAATGTACATAAAACAAATATATATATAACCGCTGTGCTTTCAAGTGAGAATGCATCTCCCATTCCATTAAATTTTAAAGGTGTCAGGTTCAGTGTTTTGCATCACTTGGTTGTTTGAAATGTTGTTCTAGGACTGGGTGCAACATAGGTGCCACGGGCCACAATCCAACGTTTACCAAACCAAATATTTAAGCAATGCGGATGAGAATGACATGAAACGGTGTATTGTTCATATAGCGAACAAATATACATATGCTTTACAATAATTTGGCCTTACTAACAAGCTTTCATTACTTAATTCCAAAACTGTTTAATTGTTCCTCGAATTACCCGCAATTTTTGTATTTTACTGCTTTAAACTGTTGGTGTTCCAATACAAAAATAACTATAAGATATTTTAATAAAAATATGATAATGATAATCACAAGAAGTTGCATCAAAGCATGATAAAAGATTACTGCAAACGTAGCCTAATTAATGATAATGATAAAAAATCATCTTAAAACAATTTTTAAACGTACATAGACTTTAAAACAGGGGAATGACGAACTACATTACAAGTAGTACAATTAACACATAAATTACTGACAAATAAAGTATTTACAAATTCAGTTCATATTCAGTTTTTAATTTTTAAACAAGTTTTTGTGTCAATAATCATTAACAAATTATAATTATTAACTTAACACTAATTACAATGTGACTGGAATGATTAATTAAAAAAATATAAGCGTTTGAAGTTAAAATGGCAACTCTACTAGACCATAATTTCTGCACATGCTCAAGTTTCACAGTTTGATTGATGGATATTCTATAATAATTAATTCGCTTTGGTAATAGTCATAATTTTTACAATTGGCCTTGTATCATTGAGTTCTCTGCTCCTGATGATGTTGAGTTCCCTCATGAACGTATTTCCTTTTTTGAAGCGCACTCCGCACTAAATTCTGAATAATCTTTCTAGTTGTATGATGCTGAACTATGACTTCCTCCGGCCACCACTCAGTCCACTGATAATCCTCGTCTATCAACTCCTCCAACAAAATTTCGTCCACAAGTTCCCTTGGCCTTGAGCACCATTTCCTAAGTCTACTACCACCCCCTCCTCCGCCACCTCCAAAAGTTTTGTATTCCACTCCTCCTTCTACCCCCTGCGTGGACTCCTCAGCGGCATCAGAAGAAAAGAATTGTTGAGGAATAGTTTTGAGTAAACGCCTAAGTACGATTCGTACTAAAGCTTCTTTTGATTTCGGAATCTTTAATTTTTGGGCCTGAAGGGACAAGGGACCTGGGCGTACTTTTTCTACAAAGTTGGTATACTTGTTTTCCAGTTGAAGGGCCTCCTTCATTGTTTCATATATTAGGTGACAGAGAAGTACGTCAAAACTTTGTTCCGCGGCGACTAGAGAAGAACCACCAGCAGCAGATACGGTGGTGATGGAGGTAATTTGGTTTTGTTCTTTTAAAGTACTCATAACTTGTTGAATTCCAGGAAAGTTGGCAGTGATAGGTACATCATCTCGTCCTCCGCAAATCAAGTCAGCTTGTATTTTGATGAGAGTCTCTAGCTTATCACTAGGTAAAGATAACATGAGAGAACGGGTGGATAAGCTGGTAGAGTCTAAAGAACTGGTGGGAGAATATGGGGGAGGTGGCTTCAAAGGTACTTCAAATTCAGGTTTACTAACTGCCACCTCAGCAGACACCTTATCATCTAGCTTATCTTCGTCTTCGGCCGCGGAGGATGCTTCGTCATCAATTATTTGAGAGGATGACGGAGCTTCTTCGCTAATACTTTCCCCACTTTGTTGGGAAACCTCTTTGGCAGATGAAATCTCTTCTGGAGCTAAATCAGCGTCTTCTAGCTTCGGCTTGAACAAAGAGGAGTATGGAGGCGGGGGTTTAAAATAAGGCACTTCTGGTTCACTACTACTAGGAGCACTTGCTGAGCTTCTGGAATCTTCCTCTTTTTCCTCCTCTTCTATCTTCTCCACAATCTCCTCCTCTTCAATCTTCACAACCTCTTCCTCTTCAATCTTCACAATCTCCTCCTCTTCAATCTTCACAACCTCTTCCTCTTCAATCTTCACAATCTCCTCCTCTTCAATCTTCTCCACAATCTCCTCTTCTTTAATCTTCTCCACAATCTCCTCCTCTTCAATCTTCTCCACAATCTCCTCATTTTCTATCTTATCCTCAATCCCCTCCTTTTGTTCTTCTGGAGCCTTGGACTGCTCGGTAGTTGTAACGGTAACATCCTCCTCAAACTTATCTTCATAAAAATCTTCATCTCCCTCTACCGCTGCCGTCTCATTTACACTTGCTTGTTTTTGCAGCTGAGATTCCCCAGATTCATTCTCCTCCTCCTCTTCTTCATCGTCATCCTCCACCAGATCTTCAATAACCGATACACGTTCCTCCTCTTCAATTTCTACCTTACTCACGAGAGATTCAGCTTTCTGCGTTTCTTCCTCTATATCTTCAAGGTCCACCTCAGATAAAGACTTTATAATAGGATCAGACTCATTAACATCAGGTACCAAAGCTGCAGCATTTTCCTCAACATTTAATTCTTTTCGACTGACACGCTTATTATCTTCTTCCTCCACAGTGTCAACTGCATCCTCCAGTATTTCCAATTGCTCGGTTTCTGTCGCTTTATCTTCAATTTCTTCTGAAAGGTCAGTCTCTTTAGAATTCTCCTCCTTATCCTCCTCCAACTCTTCGATGGCTACACTTGCAGTCTTTAACTCCAACATTGACTTTTGAGATTCCTCGTTCCCCTCCTCCTCACTATCCACCACCTCCTGAGTAATAACCTCTGGCAGTTCTTCCACTTCCTCTGAAAGCTTTTTTTCATCATCCTCTACCTTCTCTTCTTCTATTGATTGCTCGAGCGATCTAATAACAGCTTCCTCAATTTGTGACAGGACAAAGGACTCTGGACCCGAATTTGCAATTTCGTCCTTCACATCCTCAAAATCAAAAGCAGGTGACGGCGTTACAGTGACATTACTTTCTTCGCTTTTCACAATTTCTTCTTCAATTTTAGACTGCTCAGCAGAAACTGCATCAGCGTCTTCACCTTCAGCAGCCTCCTCGTTCTCTGAAGCAATATTTTGCTCGATTTTAGACTGCGTCAAACTCTCTCGATCAGATGGTCCATCAAAGAATTCATCGACTTCATCCTCCACTTGCTCTACTTTCATACTCTGCTGTTCCTCCTCCTCTTCGGAGGGGATCTCCACAGAAATATCTTGAGATTTGGGCTCCTCTTTTTCATTTTGTAGTGAAGACGCTTCATCAGCAATACTGGATTTGTGAGAAAATACGTGACTATCTTCCACATTATCCACCTTTGAAGCTGATGCTGTCAAGTCCTCTTCGTTCAAAAATGTATCATCCTCTTCCATCTCCTCCTCATCATCCTCCCCTTTCTCCCCTGTGGTTGTTGTTATCTGTGAAGCATTCTCTAGCGTGGAAACCATGTTGGGATCAAAACTGGTAAATTCCACCGAATTCCCAGAGGGAACAATCGACGGATAGTCCACAGGTTCGTCATTTACAACAGAAGGAACATCTTCATCATTCTCTAAAAGATAATCTGAAGGAGGAGGTGGAATTGTCGGAGGTCCACCTTCCTCTTTCGTTAGAGAGATTGCAGGGCTATCTCTTTCCGATCCTGAAGGAAACTGCTGCTGATAATCTCTTATTTCCCTAATGACCTCTACCATCACTTCTTTTTTATTTTCAACTCCGCCAGCCACTTTTGGTGCATGAATCAAACTAGTTTCACAAGACGTATCCTGTCTACTGACATCCGTTTCTGTTGGGGTTTTATCCATCGACTTTTGATGCTTACTTATCTTGTGACTTGACTTCTTCTGAGTTTCCCGTCGCTTCTCGATTCCCATTATCCTCGCATGTTCCACAGCAGCGTATACTGTAGCTGCTAAATCTACATGAGAAGGAACCTGTGCAGGTGCTTGTTGTTGTACAATCACTTTCTCTTGTTCCCTTGTGCTTTTCTGAAACTCAGACATCCACTTCGCCATTTCCGCAGCTGCTTTCATTGATTCCTTTTGACAGTTTGCTATTGCCAACTGCACTCTATCAACTTCAGCACCGCCCCCCGGGGTAGTACTTTTATTTTTCGGGGGACTCGGAATCACCTCCGCTTTCCCTTCCAATCTAACTTGTAAAGCTTTTTCAATCATTTGCAGTCTTTCCCTTTCAGCTTCATAGCGAAGCCTTAAAGCAGGTTCAAGACAACCGCCAAAACTTCCATCTCCAGTTGTAGAGGCGACGGTACTAGAACTAGCTTCAGATCCTCCTCCTGGAGTAACCGCCGGAGTTATAGTTTCTTCAGACCTACTTCCTTGACGGTTATGATGCCGAGTATGGGACCTTTTTGATGAGGACCTTACGGAACCTGAAGATCTTGTTGTTGTAGGTCCTTGGAAATCCCCATCAGTATCTACAGTTGTACTGGACTCGGCTACTGGACTACCTTTTATGGGACGACTGCGACGCTTGTGCTTTTTTATTTTTGGAGTTACTGGATCCTCTGCTCCAAAACCTAATGGCTTCTCAGTCTGTCGAGCAGGTGGTTGTGGTGGTGGAGGAGCCTCAAGCAGCTCTTGCTGTTGAAATAACCTTAATTTTTCTCTGAGAACATCCACAATCGATGGCATTGACGTTGGCACCATAAATTCTAAATTCCCAGATTCCCTCGGAGTTAACTCTTCGAAAGGCACTGGAAGTGACTCCTTCTTGGGACGGATAGTGACAAAGGACGGCTTTTGCAGGTTATCTTGACTGACGGCCATGGAACTAGTGCTATTGTCATTGGCAAGGTCCGACAACAATTCATTCGTCTTCGTTGGTTTCGTAGCTGATTTTGGATAAGGGTCCTCATACCGAAATCGTACAGGTGTTAAGGGAAATGACGGTAACACCCGAGGTTTCGAAGGGCTTCTATCAGAAATATGACCAGTGGATCCACCAATACCAGCTCCAGGGGATGGGGGAGGTATGTAACAAGGCACTTGTGCATTAGAGGAAAATAGGATAGGTGACATGGGCATCAGTCTTTCTGAGGAATATGGCTTCTCTGGCATTCGAGGAAGCGACCATCTCCTGTTATCGGAAGCTTTAGCACCACCGCCAAGTTCACTTTGAAGCTGTGTGCATCGCTTGTGAAGTGCTGTCGGTTTTTGATAGTTATGATGATAAAATGATACTTTAGCATCCTTCAAAGCCTGGCGGACTTTATAGCCGCGGTAAACTGCTTGAATTTTTGTTACAGCTTTTTCAACAGACGCGGGGCTACGACTGCGAACCTTACGTCTGGAAGGGGGTCTATCTCTGGAGGACTTTGTTGCAGCTTTCGTGGAGGAAGTAGATGTGGTGGTGGGAGTGGATGGTGACTTCGTACCGTCCTCCATATCTTTCAGATCTTTGGAACTCCATTCTTTACCTTCAAGGGATACCGGTGCCATATCCAAAAGACTTGCACTTGTTGCCACAGACTTGTCACATTTTTGGGGTGGTTCCACAAAACTTATCTGAGATGCTGGAGTGCAGGGTGGCGCCGGTATTGGAATTTTTTGAAGGAAACTAATACACTCTCTCTTTACAATATTTTCAAACTCAGTAAGCAAATATTGGGACTGCTTTGCCACGTCTAAGGAACTACTACTTTGTTGACTTTCTGATGACTTCCGCATAGTTAGTAACTGGCTAGTCTTGCGGTCCAATAAAGGCTTTAAATATTTCATGCTGGGAGACTGATTATCCATAATTTTTTGTTTCTTGGAGGATGAAGCTTCACTGGAAGCTGCAAAATTTTGTGAAGGCGGTGGTGGTGGAGGTGCATGATTAACTTTGGCTGTTGATGTAAGCGTTTTCTGCACTACAATTGCACTTTCAAAATTACTAAGGCCCTGACTACGGGCCCTTGCATGCATTTTATTTTTAGCGGTTTGCTGCTGATTCCTTTGAGTTTGATTATATTTCTTTTCCAATTCTTGGAGCATTCTTTGACGTTGATACTTGTTTTCTAACTCCTTTAACATGGCTTTTCTCTTCGAGGCTTCTAGTTCCTTTTCTCTAGTTTCCCTGATTTGTTGTATACGGCGCTGTTCACGTTGTTTTATCATGAAATGTTTTACGGCATCGGGATCGTAAGATTTGCCTTTGGAAGGACCCTTAGACCTGGCAGAGGTTGAGGGATTTTTTGAGGGTTCGATATACTCCCAAAACTTGGATTTATACATCGAGGATTTCTTCTTGTCGGGGGAAGCAGGGGGTTTATGGTCAGGTAGACTGGTTTCAGGCATTGCTAGGAATTCATCTACAGTCTTGAAACTACCGACACCGTTCTTTGCTGCGATAGGCTGCTGGCTTGCTTGTGGTTTTTCTGGTGATTTATTTTTTCCGTTGGACTTGGTATTGGGCAGACTAGAAACGGCGGCTGTAGGATGCGAGGGTTGAGATTGGTGTGGAGGAGGATGATGATGGGGCAAGAAACTTTTAACTTCTCCAGCGAAAGTGACTTCAGTCTTTGTCATTTTCTTTCGATGGGGTTGGGGAGCTTCATTTGTTGTTGTGGAGGGGTGCTGGTGACTAGATTCTTTTGTGGCGAGAGTGGTGGCGGCGCTCGCCTTTTGGCTGTTGACTGCCGTGCTGGAAGCGATGCTTGTTGTGCTGAATCTTTTTGATTTTATGCCATTTGTTTCCTTAAATACAAATAAGTATTTCAATGAAATTATGTTAAAATTTGACTGTTTGATTGCTTTGTTTTATTCTGATTACCTGTACAACCCGTTTCATTTCAATCCCTTTCGACAGCTTCACATTCTCCACCGTTCGATGAACATGCTGCATACTTGCAGATGATGACGCTGGTACTGACCGACCACTATCGCTTTTCACATTTCTGCTACTCTTTGGATTACTACCCCCACCCAGAGAGGAAGTTGTTATTGAACTGCGCTTTCTCCGATGATCGCTTCCAAATGGATTTGTGTCTCCTTCAACATCTTCCGCTTTTGATTTCAAAAGAGGAATTTTACTTCCACTACCTCCAGAATCAATGTCCAAATCTAAAGAGAGTAAAGAACGCATTAGTTTTCTCAGAGTAACCTTTAAAACGAAATATGGGATTTTACAGACTTTAATACATATTTACCTGCTTCACTTGGTTTTATCTTTCCATGAATAAGAGGTGGAGCCCTGGGTTTTCTTTTGGGGGCAGTTGGAGGCATGGTCATTGCATTACTTCCGTTTCTTTCGCCGGAAGTATTGCTGCTGCCTTCTGGAGGTAGAACCCCATCAGGAGTTTTTGCTGTAGAGCCTTCAAGGCCTGATGGGGTGGAGTTTGCGTTATCTTCGGGAGGCATTTTTCACAGGACTAAACAAACATACAAATCACATAGTTTGATAAGGATCCTTTAAAGTTTATAATACGAAAGCATCAAAATGTGAAGATTTTGAATACGTTACCGTAAACCACACTTCTCTGACGTCAGGTAAATCGATGCAATTTTTGTAGTAGTTAATTTAAAGCGGAAGTTAATAATTGAATTCATTTAAATTTAGCAGCAATTCATTCATAATTTGCTAATTAAACTTTGAAAACAAAACATTTTGTAGTTATTGTAGATTACATATATAAAATAATTTAACTTTTAAAACGAATTAACCATGAAAACCACATTATTAATATAAGCTGAATTGACTGTTAAAACACAGCGTAGTTAAATTAAAAGTAAATTAAACGTTTAAAATCAAACTATTCATGTTATGTTGTATGTTGTATGTGTTATTATGGTATTTTTGACGTTGTTGTGCAATGCACTTAGCAATTTCTGTTTGCAAACAAAAAAAACCAGCAACTGATTCATGTGTAATACTTTAAGCGCCGTTTAAATTTGAACTGCAACGAAGGCAGTGGGGCATAGAGAGACGCTTAGAACTCATCTTTGTTCCATAATAGCCTACCACCGTTCCTTTCCTGTTGGCTGGCACAAAAGGTGACAAAGTAAATGTGAAGGCATACACTGTACCTTCAGTTGTCAGTATGCACCTTTTGACTTTTTCCCGTGCCTTTTCTATAGCAGGTTTGCAATTTCCAAATTAAATTTTTGGTGCACTGAAAGGTTAACGATAATCAAAATCAAACGCTGATTTTCTTCAATATAACAGCAGACACAAACTGCTTTGTAATTCTCTGTAAAATAAAATGCGAAATAAAAAGTTTCCAGCAAATAATTCCTATTTGTGATCATTTTTGCACCATTTAATAACACTTAAATTAAAACAACTAAATAAACTACAACATATAGATACATTACATTTAATCAACATTTCAGCTTTCTTGGCATTAAAATTGTTTTACTAATTAAGATCTTTTTCGGGTGGTATAATATTAGTGTTCATCTGGGTATACAACATTAGATAAGCTTTGATTGCGTATTATTCAGATAATCCAGACGACAAGATGTGACTTCTAGTAAAATGAGCCTACAAAAAAACCCGAATGTTGGACAGTATATTAAGCACATATTTATATAAAAGTTTCTCACCTCGCCAGAATGTTTAACATATTTTAAAGATTACCTGTTTTGCAATTTGGTACAAGTTTTCAGCTTCATTTGCTCCTGTTTGCTGAACCAGGGAATACAAGGCACTCTCCTTGTTTTCCAGCAAATTATATGGCTCGTCATACTCCTTTATTTGACCCGCATCTAAAACAAGTATCCTATCAGAATCCATAACCGTATGAAGTCGGTGAGCCACTGTAAGGACTGTACAATTTTGAAATTTAGATCTTATTGTTTTTTGAATCAGGGCATCCGTTCTAAAAAAAATCAATAAAATTATCATCCGAAATGGAAATTATAATTTGGCTATTGATTATAGTATGGCTGTATATATTTACTCTGGGTCCACATTTGCAGTAGCCTCGTCCAAAACCAAGATCTGATTTTTTCTTAAAATTGCTCTCGCCAAACAAACAAGTTGTCTTTGCCCTACACTAAAGTTTCCGCCGCCTTCGGTGACTTCAACTTCCAAAATGCCTGCAGGAGCCTGCTTGGCCACCTCCTCATCCAGATGACATTCCTTCAATACCGCCCAAATATCTGAATCCCCGAAGTCTCCAAATGGATCCAAGTTTTTGCGTAAAGTGCCCGTAAATAAGACGGGATCTTGGGGTATGATGGAAATTTTGGAGCGAAGGTCGTGTAATCCAATTTGGAGTACGTTAACATCGTCAATTTCTATTATGCCACCATTGGGAGAAGGTTCTGCTAATCTGTAAAGGACGGTAATTAAACTGCTTTTCCCAGCACCAGTTCTTCCAACAATGCCAACTTTCTCGCGGGATTTGAAAATACAACTTATGTCGCTAAGAACGGGTTTATCTTGGCTTCCATATTTGAGTTCTATGGATTTTAAGGTTATTTCACCCTTTGAGGGCCAAGTTGGTGGAGGTTGTTTATCTAAAAAAAGGAAGTGCTCTCTAATCACATGACACGTAAAACACGACATTACGACATACATTTAATTTAGATCCTTTACCTGGTTTACTTTCCAAAGCAGCTTCCGGTTCTATCTTGGAATATTCCAGTACCCTTTCCACACTCACCATTTGGTTCTCTACTTCAGCACTCTGGTGAACTCCAAACTGGAACATTCCTGTTAGCATCATTGCCGAAGAAACTGCAAGTCCAACTTGTGCACCATCTAAATACATATCCATTATTTCAAACCAAACTATAGTCATGCATAAGAACTTTGCAAATTGGAAACGTTAAATACAAACCTGTGGAAACTAGCATAAAACTAAACGTCACAACTGCTATGTATACAACTGACAGCCAATCAACCCAAAT
>JAQFZG010003458.1:0-13597 GCA_034695465.1 Entomobrya nicoleti | reverse complement strand
CGTGGTGACAGACAGACGGACAGACAAACGCGTTAAAGTCAATACTCCGCTGAGCTTCGCTTTCAGCTACGTAATAATTGAAGAATTGTCTAAACGAACCCAACATAATTTTGGATTATAAAGCGTTACGTAGATTTTAACAAATATTCCATTACATTTTATTAGTGTTAAACAAATAGTTTTTTAGTTACACGTTCACAATAAAATTGAGTTGACTTGTCAAATAATGTTTAGGTGGATAAATTTGTGTACTTAGTCTGAATCAAAATATTTATTTGGTATATATAACAGAGTTTTCAAGCTATTTTCCATCCACACAATCATGACGTCGTTTTTATCTGTCAAATCACACTTTAAAAGCATATGCTACATAATTTGGTGCATCTATAACCTGTACTAAAGTCTAGACACTTAAAATAATAGATATAATTTAACTTTATATAGAGTGGCTTGAGGCACTTGTTAAAGTGAAACTATCCTATGAGGTTTTCTATCCTTTTTATTTTGTCACAATAGCTTGTCTATACCATTTTAAAACTACCTGAACTTTTACAACATGATTTGAAGCTTGTTTCAATTTCACAACTTTTGTCTTTTTCTTAGAGCCATATACCAACTCAACTACAATCCCAATAAAGCATGCTAAAATGCAAAGTGCCCACAACAAGAAAACTTTCCACACCTTCCCTTCCACTTGCTGTTTCAGCGCGTGTTTCATTCTCTCTGAATATTTACCGGCCTTCAGGTGGGTTTGACCAACAACCCTGCTTCTTTCTTGAACTCGAACAGAAGTGGTCAAACCTTCGTGTTCTTTTCGCATCTGAGAATCTATTCCTGCTTCAATAAGCCATTGGAAGTACTTTGCAACGAGTTCATGATTTGGTGGCAAGAAGGTCCAGAGAAATGCACCTGCATTTATCGTCTCCTTTCCCAGGTGGCAAATAACCTCGTTTTCGAAACCCTTTACACCATTTTCTCGTGCATTGTCTATTACGTCTAATGCATTCATTGTAAAGGTCCAATGGTGGGTGTGGGCAACCTTGGATTTATGATTTCGTACAAGAAATTGAGCTAATTCAAGCTGGTTATAACTACCAGCAGAAGCCATTACTGACCGGGCATACAAATTGTTAAGATGGACGATATCTTTGTTGATCCAAGTGCCGGTTTCATTTGAAACCATTGAAGTAAACAAACGTAATATGTTAGATGAACCAGTGTTATTCCAAACAGCTGCTGAGTAATTGTTGCTATCCAAGTCACCAAATGTTTCAAGTGTCTGTTCTTCAGGCGGACAGACCAAACGACTAGAGACCTGGCCACTGTACATGTCCACCAATACTCGAATTACAAACAGCCAGAGAACAAAAAGTATTTTGTGCTGTTTGAGTGTTCCACCTGGCCCGTTGCAGAGTATGGACGATAATAGTAGTATCAAATGGCTGTGAAATTGCTTTGGTCCCAAAACAATAGCAACCGATGGAATGGCTATACCTATACACATCCACGTCGCCTTATCAAGTACATTTGCTAGCACTCTAAATGACCAAATCGGCTCTTTTTCCATCGAGGAAGATCGCAGTACGCAAAATTCCAATACAAATTGTTCACGTTGAAAAATATGGGTTTTTGACTAGACCCTTTGAATCTATCCCACTGGTATACTGGATTGAACATTTCGATTGCAAACGTAGAGAGATGTGTGACAATTAAAACTTCACTAGTTGCCATGTCATGTTCATATTTTGAACTTAAGTTTTCCATTACATCTTTGCTATACCAATTTTTCACAGCCAAATTTGACACGTTAAGCTTGTCAGCAATTGCTTTGAAGAGCAAATAGTACGGAAATCCCTTTGAACGATTTTCTGGTGGAGGCAAGTCTCTTAGACTTGTGTATTTTGATAATTGGTCTGAAGGTATTTCAAAGTGTGCAAAATTAATCTTTTTTATTTTTGGGTGGCAAGTGGCCGGGCGAAAATAAATACAAGGTAAGACGAGAATGATAATCTTTTTAAAGGTTTCCATTAAGTCCACGAAAAACATCGATGAAATTGTACTAACATATAATGTATTTGCTCAATTCATTAACTCGAGTTTAGTTCTTGAACGAAAAACTATCCTCAAGTTCGTGTCTAAACTTGTCAGCAGCTTCAGTTAAACTCAGTACGAACGACCACATCATTCCGTCAATATACCGTATAGACGGACCAGTTTAGATTTGCGATCAAACATTACGCCACATACTTCAAACATTTCTAATATCAATGGGTATACATTGATTTTAGTCTCCTCATAAAATCTGTAATTACTATTGCCATTATTACCCTACTGAGAAAAACATCCGTTCTACAGTGCCATGATATTATGCCAGCGTGCTTTGACAGCTTTGATCAACACTTTTTGAACCTCTGAACTTGTTTTAAACATAAGTTCCTAACCTAGTTTGGTGCAAACACGTGTATACTTTTCAACTCGGAACATTTTAAAATATGTTTTGTTTCCAGGGCTAATGTTGAGATAAGCATTAAAGAACCTATCCTAGCAATCCCATCACCATGTTTGACACTTTAGTAAAACGCATATTTTTTATTCACTTCACTACCGATACTACCAACTTGTTGTTTTCTAATGACGGACTACCAGATGTAAGAAAAATAAAGTAACGAAAATATTAGTAATGAGTCATGGTTTCCACCATTTTGGACAAGAAAAACACAAATTTAGTTCAAATAAATGTTAACAGTTGCAAACACTTTAGTTTAGAGATTTTCGCACAAAATTTCAATTGAGGAAAAAAAATCTTCAAAATTGTTAGAAAATGTGAAAATAGTTGGCTCAGTTATTTGAACGGACCAACGTGGTAGACTAAATGTACTTTTGATTTAATAGCTATTAGAAAGTAAGTTGTGCGGGGTTGAACTTTTGACCCACTATAGCATTCGTGTTTGAAAATATTTAAAAAAAATCGCTTAAATATTATTATTGACTAGTTGCTCATTAACGGTATTTAAATTGTTTTTTGTGAACATAATTTAAACTATACTTTTGCGAAATCCTACCATTCTTCATTAACATGCATCCGGTATATACTTAAATAATATCAAACTATAAAATAAACTTTGAATGCTAAGATAAGGTTGACATATAAAGCTGAGAAGTAAGTTTTACCTAAATCAACTTTTTGAAGTTTACAGCGTCTTGGTCAGATCGTATACACTAGCAAATATTTTCTCCTTTTTACAACTGCCATCTCCATCGATCTTCTATTTGTAAATATTGATGGTGGAACATTTGATGATAGTAAGTATGTTCTGTGACCACATTTCACACATTAGGTAATGCAGCGAGCGATTTTAAGAGTAAATAGTACAGCTCTTTCGTCGATTTGTTTGAAAGGGTAAGTAACTTAAAGTTAATAGTTTTTATTTTTGGATTGCAAGCTATAAATCAAAGTCTAAAGTAAAAACGACTTAATTTTTGATATTACACTTTTTTAAATCAACGCAAAAATTAAAAACAGCTATGTGAAATAAAATTGCAAAAAATCTTTTCTCTTCAAGTTTGAATAAATATGAACGATGCTTTAATCTAAAAGTTTTGTTAACGCAGTCAACAATTTGTAATAAGCTAGATGCAATTTTAACTTCGTGAGTATGAATAAGACTTAATAGTGATAATAATAAATAAATAAATTGGTTTTCAAAAACGCTGGTTCCCCCGAATATTTCAAGAATCGATTTACAACAACAAGCATAAAGATAACAAGCAGAAATCCGAGCTACGACATCACATCATGGTTACCAATAGCTTTAGATTTACTTTAACTGAATTGTCTGACCAGTTTTAATTTTTTATTATTAAAGAAGATATTATGACTTTATTTTATTATGATTAGCTAAAAGTAATTGGTTGGCATTATTATATTTTCTGCTTTATGAAAAAGTCAACAGATCGTTGAAGAAAGCTTCAGGTGTTTAAAATATATAAATTCTTTTCGCCAAAAAATGACCACTAATAAAACGCCATGCTAAAAAACAACCCAAACCTAACTTATAAGTTGGTTATATCAATTAAAGCCTGATATGTATATAGGAGAAACATTTCTCTACGGTTTGAAACGACTACTTTTACCTGTAATTTTCCAGTAGCGTGTCAAACCATCTATGTCTGAAAAACATTCGGTCTAGAAAACATACTTTTTATAAAATATACTTTGAAAACAGTTTTAAATAAAAGCGGCATAACAATTCTCCACGCTTTAAAGCGAATACAAATCCTGTTATTTTCTTGGGTCAAAAAAATGCCCAAATATTTAAATTATTCACTGCCAAAAGATTTTGAATTTCTGTGACCAAGTTATGGGACATCGTAAGAGAAGGTTGAAGGAAAACTCCTGATTTGTTAATAAAAAATTGACAGTCTAACAATTACTTATAGGGAAGCCATTATAATTATAATGGCTTATTTAAAAATGTATTCTGTGTCAATCATTTATAATAATAAAACCTTTTCCTGAAACAAAATGTTAGCAGAAACATGTTTTTACGATGAAATGTGTACAATACACTTTTACTTTACATTGCAAAATAAATTTTGATATTTATATTTAATGGTCTGCCAAATTATATAGAATTTTTTGGTCAATTTTTTATTCAACTATTATTTGTCCATCTTTTTAAATTAAAGTCACCGAATATCTTGCTTATACCATTTCAAAGCCACTTGAACCTTGACTACTTGATTTGAAGTTTGCCTCAAAATCACAACTTTTGTCTTTTTCTTAAAGCCAGATACTATCTCAGTTACTATCCCAATGAAACATCCTGCAATGCAAAGTGCCCACAATAAGAACACTTTCCACAACTTCCCTTGCAATTGCTCCTTAATTATTTGTTTCATTTTCTCAGAATATTTACCAAGTTTCAGCTGGGTTTTGCTAACAACCCTGCTTCTGTCTTGAACTCGAGTAGAACTACATAAGTCATCGTGCTCTTTTTGTATTCGAGTCTCTATTCCAGCTTCAATAAGCCATTGAAAGTAGCTCGCAACAAGCTTATGATTTGGTGGTAAGAAACTCCATAGAAATTTACCAGCATTTACCGTTTCCTTTCCAAGATGGCACACAGCATCGTTTTCAATACTATTAATCCCATTATCTCGTGCATTTTCGATGGTGTTTAATGCATACATTGTACTTGACCAATAGTTAATGAAGACAAACTTGGAAATATGATTTCGTTCAAGAAATTGGCCCATTTCAAGTAGTATATTCCTTTTAGAAGAAGCCACAACAACTGGCCGGGCCAACAAATTGTTGAGATGGATTATATCTTTATTGACCCAGTTTCCAGTTTTCTTTGAAGTCAGTGACGATAAGAAACGTATCGTTAAAAGTGTGCCATTAAAATCTGAAACAGCTGCTGAGTAATTGTTGCTATCTAAGTCGGCAAATGTTTCATCTGTTCTTCAGGCGGACTGATCAGGCGACTAGCAACCTCGCCGCTGTACATGTCTACCAATACTCGAATTGCAAACAGCCAAACAACAAATAAAAACTTTTGCTTTTTGAGTCCTCCACATAGGCCGTTGCAGAGCATAGACGATAATAGTAGATTAAAATGCCTGTCGAATTGCTTTGGTCCCAAAACAATGGCAATCGATAGAATGGCTATACCTATGCAAATCCATGTTGCCTTATCAAGTACACCTGCTAGCACTCCAAATGACCAAACCGGTTCCTTTTTCCATCGAGGTAGATCGCAGTACGTAAAACTATAATCCAAGTTGACTGCATTGAAAAATATGGGTTTTTGGCTAAAATACTTAAATTTGTCCCATAGATTTATTGGGCTGTGAACACCTGTTGAAAATGTAGTGACATGTGTGAGTATATTTACTTCGCTAGATGACTTGCCGTGTTCATATTTGGATTGTAACTTTTCCAACACATCTTTGCTATACCAATTTTTCATAACCACATTTGATACGTTAAGCTTGTCGGCGATTGCTTTCCAGAGCAAATAAAATGGCAATCCCTGTGTACGATTTTCTAGGGAAGGTAAGTCTCTTAAACTTGAATATTTTGATAATTGCCCCGAAGATATTTCGAAAAGGGCAAAATTAATCGTTTTGATTTTTAGGTGGCATGCTGTTTGACGCAAAAAAATACAAACTAAAACGATAACTATAATCTTTCTAAAGGTTTCCATGGAGTCAACGAAAAACTGTCATGAAATAATGCTCACACACAAGCTAATTGCTCCATTTTAAACTTTGAGTTTAGTTAGGATTACTATTTACCTGTTTAAATGTTTATAGTTGCCTACTCGTTAGTTCAGATATTTTTGTAGTGGATTTCAACACCCGATTTTTTTCTTCTTCAAAATTGCCGAAAAGTGTGAACTAGTTTGACAGGAACTTGAACAGACCAATGTGCAAATCTGAATGAGCCTTTGACTTATTAGCCCTTGGAAAGTAAGCTATGTTGGGTTGAACTTGTGACCCACACTGACTTTTGTGCTTAATGAGTATTATTGAACTATCTCTCATCGACGGTATTTAAATTGTTTTTTTTGTGTGAACTAGATTTAAACTATTTTCTTGTGAAATGTGTCGATTATCCATTAACATTACATCCGGCATATACTTAAATAAATAGCAAGCTTTAAATACTGAGCTAACATGGCCATAAATTTGGAAGTGTGCCTTACCTAAACATCTGTCGGAAGAAAATACAACCAACGTACAAGAGACGTTCACCATTTACAATCAACAACTACATCATGACATTATTACAAGAATTTAACTGCCATGATTTCGAACTTAACCAAACGATTTACGTATGTCTTCGTTGTAAACGCTACCTTCAAAAGAAAAAAATCCCTGCGCAAGCTTATTTCAACAATATGCTTGCACCGCAAACTCCTCCAGTTATACAAGAATTAAATGAAGTAGAAGCTCGTCTCATATCTCAAGTCAAACCATTCTTGAAAATTTTTCACCTCCTTGGTGGTCGAGGACAGCAAGCCCTAAGAGGATGTTGTATTCATTTTCCTCAAGACATAACTGAAGTCGTTCAACAATTACCCCTAAATGTATCCAACAGTGATATTATCGTTATCAGGGGAAATGCTGAACAGAACACTAAGGATTTCGAAATAAGACCACAAGTAGTCAATCAAGCACTTCTTTGGCTCAAAGAAAATAACCCCTTGTACGCTGACATAGATGTCAATGAATCATTCAATGCAAACATCGAATTTCGTGAATTCAACGTTGATGTACAAAATGCACCTGATGTTGAGGAAATTGCCATTGAAGCTCAACGTGGTAGCCCGAGAGTAGCTGGCTTTGAGTATCTTTCTCGTCATAAATCTATTCTACTAGCACACATGAATCAAGGATCTAGTTTTTTTAAATCACATCTAGAGGAAATCAATGCACAACAATGGCGGCGGCCGCAATAGCATACGCTGCACACTTATCACCCAATACATGGACAACTTCTACTATGGATTCTATTCTGATCCGAGGCAACAACTACTACGAAAGCATTACGGCCAAACTTAAACTTAATGGTCCACATCACAAGTATCTTAATGCTGATGAAGTAGAAGGAATCGTTTCAGTTTTTGATGATAACAATCTATTCGAAATCATCACTTCACAACATACCATAGTGGGAGTTGTCAATAAGTTTCCCGATAACAAATTTCATATTCTTGGTTATCATTATCCACATCAGAAAACTGAGGCTGGCATCAATAAATTCTTAAATTCCGAATACAATTATGCCATATTTACTACTTGTCATTATTCCATCGCCTTAATCAAAACTAATCAAAATGCCTACTATTTTGATAGCCATTCAAGAGGTAAATGTGGCAAAATAACCAAAGATGGTAATGGATGGGCTTGTGTAGTACAATTTGACTTGGCACATGCTTCACGTGGAATAACTAAACTAATTTCAATGAACTTACAAACAAAAAACGATTATAAGCAGGGAGAACTTCAACGATTCTTATATACCATAACTCCAATAGTAGCTGTTGACATTCCAACTGATCTTGGAGAAGACTTTGATATTGATCCTGAACATCAAGAAAACATTATTGAACCATCTGTTGAACAAAACACTCATTCAAACTCTCCATGTGTTCCTCTTACGCAACAATCTCAACATACTGCGCCCAACACACCTTACACACCAGTTCAATCTACCATATACAAAGATCAAAACAATCCGAGTTTATGCTCAATACGTCCGCTACCTAAACGAATTCAACGTTCAGCACCAAGTCGTATGGTTCCTGATATGATACCTCCAAATGAGTCAGTCCCTCCTCCATTTAATGAAGGCTACTCTTCAGATGATGAACAGGTTGACATCAATCCACAACCTCAGGGCATTATTCATCAATATGTTAACAATATTCAGCTTGATTGCGTTATCGATGCCGACAATTTCGCAGAGCCGCATTTAGAAAATGTTGTCCATGCTTTTCAACAACATAAGGAATACGATTTAAACCGTGAACGACTACCACCAGTTTTCCCTGAAAAACAGCAGCGACTTGAAGAATTGTCATTTATTAAGATGTTTCCCTACGGGACTCATGGGCTAAGCGAACCACGAAAACTTAAAATATCGCCATTGGAATATTTACAACAACGTGTCATGTCCAACGATCCAAGGTTTCTCACAAATGAATATCTCTTTTATGCTGTTGCAGAGGTTGAGCGTTACACAGCTCAGAAAAAGATAAGCATCTGCGGAAACATGCGATCCGAGGGTGATCGGGATAACAATGACGAAAATGTCAACCTACCTGGCTAGAACATTTATCTATACATGTCAGCTTTACGTGGCTCAGCTTCATATTGGAGAAAGTATTAACAACATACTCAATTCAATTTTAAATCACTTAGTATTTTTAATTAATCTATATTACTTTCTTATAGGTATAAAGGCGACTTATGTGCTATGATTGAGCAACTCGGAACGCCAACATTTTTCATAACATTTTCATATGACGACTTAAATTCTTCCGACGCTGTCACTGCTATATGGAAAGAAATTGAGGGACTTGATGCTGTTATATCAGAACCTTCAGACATTCCATTTGAAGTAAGAAAAAAGGCCTTGAACGATCACCATACTTCTGCTGCGAGACATTTCAACCACATGATGAATATTTTCTTGCGTAAAATTTAACAACATGCAGAATTCCTTTTTGGTACAGCGGTAGTTGATTGGACGTTTCGTATTGAGTTTCAACAACGTGGGTATGTCTTTAAATTTACCACAATCTCCTTAGCTTACCACAAAATTGTTTCAAATATATTCATCTTCCTTATAGCTCGCCACATACACATTCATTATTCTGGCTTAAGGATGTTCCACAATGGACTACAGATGCAGGAATCGCATTTATCGACAGAAATGTTTCGTGTTCGCTCAATGTTAAATATAAAGACTTAGTCATTCGTCAACAAAATCACCATCACACTAAAACTTGCTATCGGGTCCCTAAAGTTTGTCGCTTTGCGTATCCCCGCAAATCAACTCCAGTTACTCGTCTTCTTGATGACGCAGAAATTGAAAAAAATTCTTGAAGATTTTTTGATATTAAGCGTACAGACGAAGAAATAATGATCAACAATTATCATCCGAAATTGTTAAGGTTATTGAAATCAAACATGGACATTCAACCCGTTACAAACACAAAATCCATCGCGTATTATATTGGGAAGTACATGTCAAAAGGGGAACCTGATGTTATAAGAGCTGAAATACAAAAAATATTAAACGAAATAAAAGGGGATTCCCATTCAGCCAACAAAAACAAGGCTTTGAAAATTTGCAGTAAAATTATGAGCAAACGAGAAATTTGTGCTCAGGAAGCCGTCTTTAAACTTTGCCATCTTCAAATGCGTAAATCATCTCGTGCGACGGTTTTTATGCCGGGATTTCCGAAAAGAGAAAGAGTACGCATGATTTTGAAGGATTCTATTACTAATGAAAACATTCAATACGGGAAGAATGGGATTGATCGCTATCTTTTACGACCACTGGAATTACGACAACTTTGTTTGCTCGAATTTATGGCCCATTATGAACCAAAGCAATCTGAAGCACAAGAAAATATTGACCAAGATTTAATTGAGGAAGAAGATGGGGTCAAACAACCTTTGCGTAGGCCTGAAATTACACTTACGGACAATAAAACCAAAATGAAACGTCGAACAAGGCCTGCCATTGTTAAACGGCCGTTCTTTAATCCTACTGAAGACTCGGAAAGATATTTTTATTCTCTTCTGCTGTCATACTGCTCTTTTGAGTCTGAAGATGAATTCGAAGGGTATGATTCCTACAGGGCAGCGTTTATACATTTGAGACCAACATTTCGGACACATGATCACGATCCTATTCTTCGGATAGACCTGGCTGAAATAATTAACAATGCATTTGCACAAGCTCTATTACAAAACGAACACGAAGCTCGCTTAGGGGCTAACGAAATACCTGGTGATGACGAAATTAACATTTTTGAGGATCCAAACGATATACTCACTCCCAGAGAGGTATTTCAAAACGTTCCGGACTTCAATCCTGACGACCTCAACCTTGAGTCTATTAACGCTCGTGTCGCAAACTTAACACAAGAACAAAGCCATGTTTACCATTTGGTCTTCGATAAAGTTATGAATCCCAACAATCTCCCAGTCCGCCTGTTTGTCAGTGGCGAAGGAGGTTAATAAATATTTACGCATATTCCATCTTTTCATTCGCTGTCGAAAGATTCAGTGATTTTCATCTTTCTTATTTTTAGGCACTGGTAAAAGCTTCTTATTGCAAACTTGTAAAATGCTTATCAATCTCATGGCTCGGAACATGGAGACTGTCTTAGTTGGAGCAGTTACCGGCGTCGCAGCGCTTAATATTGGAGGTAATCGACACTACACAATTTATGTACTGTAACTCATTAAATATGTCTCATTCGTATTTAGGGAGCACGATTCATAAGCTATTTTCGCTTGGTATTGATAGGGGCGGAATTAGGAGGTACCTCGACCTTGGGGGCCGAAAACTGAAGGAACGACGACGAATATTTCGTCATGTTTCTTGGCTATTTATTGATGAGGTGTTTAATATTTAATAATTCAGTATTTATACTTGATTTACTAAATCATGACAATTTCTCAATTTAAAATTTCAGATCAGTTTGATGAATTATCAACTATTTCGTTCCATTCATCGCCGTGCAGTTCAAATATGCAATGTTGACGAGCTCTTTGCAAACTGGAATATTATTCTCTGGGGAGATTTACTTCAGACTAGTTTCTTACCATCAAACTCATTTCTTGAATCTCGCTTTTCATTAATATTCGATACATTTTTGCCAATTAATAAAATAACAAACAACAAGCCGAAATACCAAAACAAGTCTTTTGTCATTTGTCTACTTGTTTAATTGATAAAAATGTATGGGAATTTAATGAAAAGCGAGATTCAAGAAATGAGTTTGATGTCGATTTCTTTCTAGCTCGAGTGTATTAATGGAAGTCCCATATTTGTACAGCCGTGTGCATACTCAGCAGAACCTCATCTTTGGCGAGAGTTTCGATGTGTACAACTTCGAGTTGTTAAACGTCAGGCAGATGGCGATCCTTTAAGAGAAATATTAACAGCTTTACGCTTAGGAAATCTGCGCACATCACACTTGGAAATATTGCAGACACGTTTGCTCCATGAATCTAATCCATCATTTCTACAACTCAGAAACGCCATTATTTTAAGAAGGTATACTTAAGGATCCCTAAACGTCAACCCAAGTGCTGAAGTCAGGTCTCGTTTGGAACCATACCAAGCAGGAGGCTCCTCGCGTTGGAGGAAAGGAATCGATCGACTGAAAGTGTAAGTATATTCGTTTGAATGGAGTGTATAGATAACTAGTTATGGTCTGTGAATGAGTGAGTCATCAGGTTTTAATTGGCGATTTGTTTTTTCTGTTTTAATTTCAGAAGAAAGGAGATTTGCAGTGCAGTGCAGCAGTGCTTCATCAACCGTCCACATCAGTCATCGAAACTGATGCTCTCTCCAGTCCGACCCGGTCCTTTAAATACTCAAAACCCAGCCCACGTGGTCGTATGGCAAATACTACTGCTCACATACTCACTTACTACAGTGTTCCGTACTCAACTTCCTCTCACAAAGGCACACGTCGCCGTCTTGAAGTATCACATCTTTCTTCAGCACCTTGATTGTCCTTATGGCACCGGTTAGTGCGTATTTAATATACTATTTATGCGAGCATTGCTCTCTAAATCCGTCAAATAAAATACCCTTTGAGGGAACTAACTAATATAATATTTATGCAATGCATAATTATATTTTCAATTTTGCAAATTGTTTTTTTGCTTTCTAGTTTCAAAGATTTGACGGGATTGATGAAGCTTTGCAGCCGCACAGACCACCCACTACATGGCCTTGCTTTTGTGAAGTGAAATGGACGTGGAAAAGTTTTGTCGGGCTTTCTTTGTTCATGCTGGTTGTCTTTGGGATTTGTGGCGGTGGGTTTCATCTTTACAAAAGTATGGTGAAGTTAATTTATAGAAATTACTACCTTCAACCATTTAAACTAAGTTTTACTTACTTTTATGAAATTCAATTTTGATTTACAGAATCCCAGTCTACTACAACTCTTACTCCCCTCACCTGTTATACCTGCACTTCGCGCAACTATAACAATGCCGCTTCTACTCTACCGTATGAAAAGGAATGCAAGTATGCACCTAAGCATACTGTTCTTTGTGAGAAAGGTTAGTTTTAGTTCAATTAAGTTTATCTTGATTGCATACATAATTGTACAAAATTATTCAACTTTGTTAATGTTTTGTTACAGATTTCAAATGTTCATTTGGGCAACAGGAAGGTGAAAACCGAACGCTTATTCAGAGGATGTGTTACAAGACGGAAGACAATGGCTGTACGTACAAAAAATTGGGTAATGGTATAACGATCACGTTGTGCTTCTGCACCACTAACAAATGTTTGTAATAATGTTTAATAAAGATTCAGATTTGTGATTACTCTTTGTGTCTACCTCCATAATGATTTTATTTTATTATAATTATCGTTGTCGTACAAAAGCCATTATTATCCTAAAATTGATTGATAATTTTTATCATTCTTTCCAAAACCCTAGATTTTAAGTCATTACTCAATGCATCCGTATTTATCAGGCATACGTATTTTCGTTCACCATTCATAACAATAACTAAAATGTTCTTTCGAATATTTCATAAACTATTCTTTTTACTACTACGTCCCCAATATCCCGTATCCACTTTATATTGATATTTTAGTGATAATTTGGATCATTTCTTAACTAATTCATTCAATTCATTCAAGTTTTTTATTGCAGACCAAAAACAAAAAAATGTTACAGATCCATATGTGAGGAAAAAAATATAATAATTATAATTAAAATACATAATTCATAAAGATTTTATTTAAACATGTCAAAATCAGGATTTTACATTAATTAACAATCATTGATACAATTACATTAATGATACAAATTAATAG
>JAQFZG010003457.1:0-13599 GCA_034695465.1 Entomobrya nicoleti | reverse complement strand
GTGTTTGAATTAGGTAAACACAACTAACGAACCAATCAAAAACCGTGGCTCTCCAAGAACAGCTTCAAGTGTGCTTTGCGACTGCAAAAATGAATTCAAATTTAAAATTGAGAAAAGTTTTGAATGAAAAATTAAGTCGAGATTCTCATCCCTTTACCCATCCAAAATTCCGATGATAAGCAACCGTGTAAGGAAAATGATAAGTATAATTTTGAAAGTCATTCGAGGGTAAAGTGCTAATGGTTTGCTAAAAAGACTATTTAAAAGCAATACTTAATTTGGTCACTAATTAACATTCATTATCTGCTGTTTACAGGCAAAAGGGTTATCCATCAGTTAAAAAATGGACCAAAGTTCTATATCCCCCCTTCCTCAGCTTACGACGACTTATCTTACGTGTCATACCGATACTAGTTGTTTGGATATGCCCATGGCCATCATCAAGATGTACTTGATGGGTCATTGGCTGATGAAGATGTATGAACATCTGCTTTTGACCTCTTAACTTGTCTATTTTTATTGCAATTTTCATTTTTTTAACTTTCTCTTACGGTCATTGGAAAGCTCAATTTCACGATCTTTATTGAGGCTACTAACATCTGGACACGATCTTTTGATCTCGCGCGGTCTGCAACTGTCATTCTCTAGCTTCGTTTGATTGAATAGTGGAACACGCGTGGAAGGGGATATGGGTGGACGAGATACTGTAAGGAATGTGATGGAGGGTGCTTCCTCCTTTAAGGGATGTATCACTGTTGAGTTGTCTGTTACCCAGTGATGATGGGCTCTTTTCAACTTCACTAATGCCATCCAACTCATCATCGAGTTTGACGAGAATGTTGTCGTTCTTAGCTTCAATTGGAGTTCACAAGGGAGAACAGGTGACTGCTTAGCATGTGTCGCCAATGGATCGGATGAGTTATCTTGTGTAACAGACATATATTGTACCGGCTTTGCGTAAACGATATCGTTATTCGCATACGACAATCCAGAAATGTTTCGATAAAAGTTTATAAGTAAAAGACAAAATTCAAATATTAAAAAAAATCTATATTACCTTTTGCTGTTTCTGTAGCAATTTTTCTCAGGTTTGTCCAATTTCGACTCCCTAAATCCGGGTTACCCAGAAATGACCAAACAGTGGAAAGTAGCATGGACATTTTTAGAATACTTACTAACTGACACTGACCTTGAATCACCTACGGGATAATTGACAAATAATTGTAATCACTGTCGTTTAATAATTGCACAAAATCAAATAAATGCGTTAATATAACTGTAATTAATTTGAGCTGACCTACCAATTACGGATGATATAATAGAACACGTTTCTCGTAATTACTGCAAAACTTTACTGTAATTTTACTATAGTTTAGTCAACATTTAACACAAAACTCAGAAAGCAAGACACGGAAAAAATATGGATGTTATTTTCTCGAAATAGGTAAACGCACTAATGAAATTTCCGCATTCTATAAAGACTTTAGCCCTTGAAGTAAAAATGTATATTTCTGTGCACTTCGTGATGTATGATGTAGACACATGTATGTACGATGAATGAAAAATGACAAACCTTGAACAATTGAAGTATCTATTCCTTTGATTGGCAAGCATTAATTTTCCATGGATTTTTTTACAAGCTTGTTTGTTTTACATATATGCCGATTTACTTGATTCATTTGTACCCGTTGTGCATTCACCACAATATGTATTACATATAGCAAATTTTAACCCAAACTGTCACCTTAACCACTTCCTAATCCATGTTTATAACCCAATCACATTTCTTTAACTATGTATGCTGCGCGTAGCTTTATGTGGTAAGGTCTGCAGTCAACGCATACATACATTTTTACAACGATAAGATTTTATGGACGATTACAAAATTCGACCGTGTAGGTGTAGGTATTGGCAGTCGGGAAAATGAACCTCTCAGCACAACAATTATAAAATAATACCCAAGCCACGAAACGAGTGAGTAATAATTTTCTAATGTATAATAATGTAACCAGAACCGGACCCAGAAAACACTCATCCATATTTATTTTGTAGCAGAAAAGCAAACATGCTTATCAAATGTAAGCCGGTGTGAAAATATGACGTACGTTCGAATCCTTACGTGACGCGGTGACGGCGTCACCGGGCAATTTCAAAAAATTTCAGGGCAATTTGAGGATTTCAGGGCTGCAGATTTTTAGATTTGCATGAAAGCTGATTAAAGTTTGGAAATATCTTTACAAAATTTACAAATGCACGGTTTCTTTTAGTCCTTATCTTTTTGGTAACAGTAGCTGTATCTTGTCAATCTGAGAGAGAGTCCTCGCCATTGCCAGCTTGGTTGCTGTTATTGTTTAAACCTCTGTTGGCCATAACACGTTTATTTTTTGATCGTTCTGCTTTTTGCTTTTGCTGCTTTGCGTTCTGCTGCCAATCAAATGCATTCAAATCCCTATGCTTTCTTAGTTACCTGTTCATTTTGTCAACTTTGAAAACTCTCAAGACAAATTAAGGATCTTACACGGTCTGCTTTCAGAAAATGATTGAGAAAAAAGATAAAGCTTCTTTATATAGTAGTCCACATGTGTTCTCAATATTTCATAATTGACATAATTTTAACATGTTTTTCTCAGTTTATTGATATGGGAATTCCATAAATAAAAGGTTTTGGTGTTAAATGAAAACTCATAAAATGATCAAAACGAATGTTCTATTGTGCATATAAAACACCCGAACGGGACGTTGCTTAAAATTGTACTATTTCATCTTTGCTTTCATTCTTTTCGATAAATAACTACGAGCTCAAAACAACCTAATAAACCTTTGAATATTCGGAAGTGATTCTAGGTTTTCATCTCCAGAATTCTACAGAGGTACTACGCTTTATTATGAATCTCGTGCCGTCATTGACTGTTATCTGAGGTAATAAAGTTTCTAATTTCACACATTTTCACAAGTAAACTTTCTTACAAATTATGGCAACATAAATGATGGAAAATAGGGTATGGTTAGTCATTGAATTTGAAGTAATATTTCGTATTTTAGGTGATCGAAAGTAATTTGTTTTTTTCACTTTGATTTGATTGTGGAGGTGCCGACTAGTTAAAAGTTAAAATTTGATGCATGTCATTTTTATATGCAGGTGCGAATTTTTTGGACAATGCCTAAACCGCCAAACCCGAGCGAGAAGGAAGTTGCACATTACTCTGGTGCTGAAACTAGCAAAGGAGGAAGGAAATCAGTAAGGGTTTTACAAAAAGACTGTTCCTTTTGTGACCGGAAAACTTTTTCAACCTTAAAGGAGTACGACAATCATATGCTTCAGGACCAAGGAAAACGGGAATACGTATGTCTTGTCTGTTTTAAAGGCTTTGCCAACTGGAAAAGCGTTATGGAGCATGCAGCAGTGGTACATAACCAGTACCCCAAGTTTGATTGTACATCTTGCGGCGAAAGTTTCGTCAAGCGAATTCAGTTAGCACAACATAAATGTGAACAAAAATGAGTGGATGGACTTTTGTATCCTCATTATTTGTCTATGATTTCAATGATTGAATTTAATAAACCGTAAATTTGCTGAAATGAATCTACCACAGTACTGAAATAATTTTGCATACGATGCCAGTTGACCTTTGCTTGATAAAACCTTGATGCGTTATGAAATCGAAATATACTCTCTCATATTAGTGTATCCCTATTTTAATTCAAATTTAATTGGGATATGTTTCGGCTAAAAAGGTACCCTATCACAAATATCTGTACAAATGTTCATAAGCGGTTTTAGCAGGAAAATGTCTCATGACTCTCATCTTCCCACTCATCTCTTGAACGTGCTTGCATTGTGAGTTTGATTTTTTCGTGTGCTATTCATACAAATCATTGGGCAAAAGTCTTGCGGTTGCATTGTAGCTTTAGTAGTTCAGTCCAATTGAAGCAGAGAAAACGGACATAACTATAACTCACGATAACAGATCAAGCAAGTCTGGGCCTTATTCAAAAAAGCATTCAATGAGTACCGTTGGAAAGGACGCTACAGTTCCAATGTCAAACCGTCTTAATGCGTTCGATTTGGTCAATATGACCAAGTGTTTTCAAGAAAGGGACACACGTGTAACTGGAAGTGGAGCTTTATTTGTGCTGCTATTCCATAACCGGTAGAAACAACTTAATTGGGAAGAGTATTGAAATCATTGGTTTTCATATTGTGTGAAAAAATTACCACCGATTATTTTTTGCAATTTGTTACAGGTTGGCAGTTACTCAGAAGCTGTCACTTCATGGCGCCGTTTTTCATGGGGGCTGTAGTGATAGCCCTGCGATTTTTTTCGCACGCCATCGCGGTAAAAGAGGAAAACGAACTATTTGAATATGCGCATGTCTCAATTTCGCACTTTAAGCCAGAAGGCGCTCATAATCTATAATTTGCAAAGGATCTAGAGCTGTTACCGGGAAAAATCTATGAGATCACATCATCCCTCCGTGTAAGTAATTATACGAAAGACTTAATTTTTTAGGTCTTTTAGCTAATTGTTGAAAAAATAATAAAAATGTGGTTTCTCTTAGATTTTCAGTGAAGAAGCTGCTACTATTGCACAAGTTAAACACAGATTTGGATCTGGAAGCATTGAAAAAATGCTTGTGAAATTTGGGAACGATGTACACCCTGTAATGACGTTTTCTTCAGAAGGCAGTTTCATACACAAATTAGTGTTTACTAGACAAGACATTTGACAAGAAGTTGTGTTTTCATTTGTATTATTTATATTTTTAATATTTAAAAATCATCAAAGCTAATAAAATTAATCATCATCATTAATACAATTGTTGTCTCCAAGCCATGTAATAAAAATGGCGTTATGGAATTTCCACGGTCTGGTGAGTCAGAACATAAGTAAGTATAAACATACAACCACAGTTATAAAATTGTTCCGATGACATTAGAAGCTTGTTGTCATAGATCAATTGACGGGAGACAATAAAAAAGACTTCATAACAAGCAATGTGTCATTTGCATTTGAGTCATACGTGAAACTAATTTCAAGTAATGCAAACGTGTGCAGTTAAAATTAAGTACTGAGTGGCAATTACAATAGAAAATTTAAGTTTAGATGAATGAATGGCTCATCGTTTTTTTTGTTTTATTGCGTATTTGATCGATTCAAGGAAATCAAAATTGCATAGAATTGTAATGCCAACATTGCCAACTCATTTGAAGGAGTAAAATACAGACTACAGACAAGCTGTAATGTTTAATCTAGTCGCGTTCTCTAAATACCAGCTCTTCTAAAACTTACCGTTACCATACCTTACGTAAGTACTTCTTCTCTTTACTTAATCCCTTTGTATAGCAAACAAATTAGCAGACAATAGTGAAATGGAAAGACAGGCCGTGTCGACATGTTTGAAGAAAATTGTGCAGAAAAAAAAGAAGACGAATTATCAATCTGAAAGATCAAGTATGCAAATTGACAAGACGAGTGAAATTTCTGGAGAAAGAGAATGAAGGTGATGAGAAAATGGGAGCACTGGTAAAAATGGGTGAGAAGACATTGACGAAAATGAAACGGTTCTTGAAGATGCGTGAGCAGTCAAGACGGAGTTCCCAAGACGGGCCACAGATTGCAAAGCAGAAAAAGTTGAAGGTGAATCGGAGCAACTTGAGAGTGTCAAATAGAGGTATGATCGTTTAACTGTTTGTACTACTGTGTTGGTATAATATTTGGACACGGTACGCAATTTTCCTGGATATAAATATCAGGCATAGGAAAATTTCACAAGCACGCAAGCGGCGCTTCCGGGATTCAGGAGGGAAATTTACAGGATTATTGCCCAAATTTTTTTCACTTTTAGGTATATTGGAGCGCAAATTTTTAAGTTTCCGGGAAATTTTTTGAGGCATAAGCGGGCAATTTTTTCAGAAAAATCCGGGGAATTCGCCCGCCTCCATATGAAGTTCATGAGTAATTTCATAATTTTGAGTAATTATTTGTCCTTTATCTTAGTATAATTTACACAAAATTTATGCATGAGAATGAGGCTAGAGTGTAAACTTTTGACGATCGTTAGATCCCTTTTCAAAAAACGAAAAGTTTTTTAAGAGTGGAAGCATAACATAAGACCTATAAGCATAACATAAGTAATACATATCCATCAGAATGACTCATACAAGTGAGTCACAATGGCGTAGAACTCACACATGTTTGTTTAAGTCCTTTTATGTGGATGGAAAATGCAGATATTGTTCATTTAGTAAAGTGCAATTGGGTTAGGTTAGCTTTTCTTGAGACTAAAAGGACGGTCATTATAGCAATAATGATTTGATAACGAAGTTGTGATCATATCGGGAACGACTCAAATTAAGTTCATTTCATTTTTAGCTCAAAAGCTCATTTAAGCTCAAATCACACACACGTGGAATTTACGCTTAGATATCGCTCGTGGATTTCAACTTTGTAATACGATTTTTTATATTGGAACATTCTACCACAATGGAATCTCGTCATGTTCATACATTTTTGATGATCGTATTAATAAGCGCCTTCCAAAACTGCACTCCAAAAAGTATTTTTTTTAATTGTTTGTCGTGGATGGACTAGATAATTTTTCCTTTTTCACAAATAGGTTTTGTAATATAATTTGTGACTTAATTAAACAGGCGTAGATGGCCTTCACTGCGTCAAATGCCTGAACATTGACTGTTCAAGTGATGAAAGTGATTGTCAACAAGACATTCGAAGCTTTGTCGAAACCGAACTTAAAAGACATTATTATTTCGACACCTATCTGGAAAATAGTCCTCCACTAACTTACACTAAAAACTGGCTTATAATGCAATCTTATGACGACCCTTGTCAAGAGCAAAAGAAAAATCAAGCCTCATGTACTTTGGGAAGAATGGAGATAAAAACAATAAAACAAGAAAGTGATGAAAATAAGGAAGAGACATTTCATTACGCAACAGTTATTCGCTGTGCTAGTTGGCAACTTTTGGTGAAAATTAATTCTGCTTTTGAAAACAATGGCTCTTGTGACTACACCTACAGACCCACCAGTTTTGCTTATTTTGCGGACAAGTACACGGCTACTCCTACAAGGTCAGCCGGACAAATCGTTGGAATAATTACATTCACGGATGGAAAAATTGTCGATTATATGGTAGAAGATAAACGTAGTGTTTCTACCCTGATTCCAGAAAACATCCAGAAGCAGAGATGCGTAGGCGGATGTTTTGATGGTCAGTATCTACATGACCGTGTTCACATACATCTAATGAATAAAATGCCAGGAAATGCAGAGGACAAACATCAGTGGTATTCGTTTGAATGGGATCCTTCCCATTGAATTGAAAGAGGAATTCATGACGCAAAAACCAAGCTCCCAAGAAAAGGAGCATTGAGACATGTTCACGATGTAGTCCATCAAGTAAACAAAATGTTTACGACGGGCAAATCATACGTTCAAATGCAGGAAACAGCAGAACACGATCAAAAGCTATATGCACCAATACAGTCCTCGCCAACCAGGTTCGCAAATAACGAACACAAAACTTTGCTAAATTTTAGTAGAAATTAAAACCTAGTACGTGACCATTTTGCCCAGGACAACGTAATTCAGGAAATTGAGCATTTTGGTTTTGTTGCAATTTAAAATTTTCAAATAGATATGTTTCAAGAAATTTCAAAGATCTCCGGCAGTGTTCAGACTCTGGGTAAGCCGGGATGAAGAGTGGAAGATCATGTGACGCAGTCACTTCAAGTAATGAGAGAAATGGTAGAGTCCCTTCCAGATTCGGAAACGAAAGCGTTAAACTTAAGCAATCCGTATCCGTATCCAGAGGAGTGCTCGACAAAAATGTTCGAAAAGTAAAGCAAGTCTCGTTGGAAAAATGTGCATTTTCTTTCTTCTCAATGCTTTCTTTTGATGGAATGCGACACAAATTGACCCACAATTCGCTGCACGCCCCGTAACGTTTAAGAAATTGTTTCATCCTTTCGCTAACTAATCGTCCAGTTGAATACGCCATTTATTTGATCCACTTTACACGACTTGTTGGGAGTTGCTTCTCTCGTCTGCATATCGGCCAGATATAAGCCACTCCACTCTGATTTCACTTGCCTAATTTCTCATCTTCCCCAAAAATCAAACAAATTGCAAATTAAAATGAAATTGTGGAACGGAGTAAACTACGCAATATTTGTGAATTTTTTGCGTCAATTTAATGAATCAAATGGAAATGACGAATGCTTGACTGGAATTAATGAGCAGTCGCTTTACTGCTCTACTTAGTCAAAGGAAATACATTATAGAAAAATCGAGGATCTTCTTTTGAAAACGTTCACATTTCACCTGTTCAAATTGCTGTAATTAGATTTCTTGTTTAAAGTTAATGGGACAGACTACATGTCATACAATAAATAGATGCAAGTTATTCACTTTTTGTGATTCAACCAACCTTTATTTATCTCACTCCAAAAATGAGTTCAAAATAAAAAGAGAGAAAAGACTTAAACATTCTTAAAACCAATACCTAATTAGGTCACTAATTAACACCAATTATCTGCTTTTTACAGTCAAAAAAGGACCACAATTCGATATCCTCTCTTCCCCGTCCTAGCTTACGACGACTTGTCAGGGTTGTCATACTAATACTGGTTGTTTGGATAAGCCCACGGATTACCAAGCTCAACAACAGCACCTCAAATATCCACTTGAATTGTATCCGGATTTGGTCGCCGGGCCTGCTTATCTGCTTCCTCGGCTAAACACTTATGTTTTATGATTTTATGTTTGGATGGTCTGCAAGCCAAGTTTTTCAAATCGGAGGATGTCTACTTTAGTGGGTTTGTGGCTTGTAGGGTGGCTAAATGGCTATTTGAAGGGAAACTTTCACTTCTTTGTTTTCTGAGAAAAGTTGGTACTGGAAGGATGCTGAATTAAAGAGCAAAGTTTCTAGCACATTTTTGCTGTCAGTTTAGCGACCCGACTTGACTCATATTTGGAGTGCTTACAATTCAAGTGACTAATCATAATTGATGGTGTTGTGTAATTAATAAGTACTCGTGAGAAAAATAAATGTGTTTTATCCCACCAATCTCAGTTTTCATTTAAAAATAATTTCATTGATTGGTGTGTACACTTAATTAATCAACTAATTAGCGACTCTTTTTTGAATTAAAGAACAAGAAGTTTATAAAGTGACATTTTGCCTTTACCTATGATATTGTTGATTATTGACTTACAACTCAATAAACAATTATTCTGACAAAGGACAAGCTTTCGTCAATATTAATTAACAATTATAAATATTTCAGTTCACTCTTGCGACAGGTTAATTAATAAAAAAAATAAACAAAAATTATAGCAAAAAAGATAAATCTAGAAATAATTATAAAAACAATTATAAAAATATATTAAAAAGAAAATTATAAACAATTAATTATAAAAAAAAATTATATAAAAAACAATTAATTTCTAAAAAATAACCAGAAAAAATCTAAACAATTAATCATAAAAAATGTATAAAAACAAATAATTTTTTTTAAATAACCAGAAAAAATTATAAAAAATTAATTAGAAAAATATATATAAAATTACAACTAATTTAAAAAAATACATAAATAACAATTAATTTTTTTAATAGCCACAAAAAACAATTAAAAATATATAAAATAACAATTAATTTAAAAAAACAATAAAAATTTGCAAAACAATTATTTATAAAAAAATTAAAAGAAATTTATAAACAACTAATTATAAAATAATATAAAATAACAATTAATTTAAAAAACAAGTTAAAATTTAGGCTTCGAGCAGGGATTACATCATGGTCAAGAAAATCTGTGAGAAGAGAATATGTAAAATTTATCTTTCATCCGACGGACCCTTTTATTATTTCTCGTAAACGAACCATCACAGGCAAATCCTTACTCTCTTTTCACTTCAGGGTTGATCAGTTTGCTTTAATTCCCTTATGACTTGATACATTGCTAATTAACTTATGAGACTACTACTGCTGCATGCTGGTGCTGCTCATCATGTATAATAAAAATGAATATGATTTACAATTTTTTGCAACTTTTACAATTTTTACAATATTTTTCCCCCACAACGTATGTGCCTCATCTTCCTTCCGTATTTCTTGATCTGTCAATCGCACAACTTTAAGCTCAACAAGTGGGCACATTGCCTCTTCGCATTGAGCGAGCGTATGATCCTTTAGGGAAAAGGTTTAGATGCATTATTGCTGTGGGTGTGTGGGTTGTGGGTATTCTGATGTAAAATGCATTCTAAGAAACTTCTTACCTGGGCTGCTTTCGAGAAACCTTGTAAACATTTAACAAACTGTCTCGTTTGCTTGACGTGATGTAGTACCCTCCACTCCACTTTGAACACTTCATAACATTTGGGGCACAAAAATTCTCTGAAAATATTATTATTTTGATGAAATGTTTGTCGAGATGAGCCTGTTAAATTTATAATCATTGGTTCAACCCAAAATATATCATAAATTAGCGAGTAGCTGGCTTAAATGGTTATTTTGTACCCTTATCTTCCGTCCTACTGCTTTTTCTTTTCCACTGGACAAATGTAGTTTTTTGTGGAATACCTGTGAACATCGTAACGTAGATGTATATCCAGATTTTTTTGATTTAAAAAAAATGAAAAAATTTAACCCCACAAAACTCTTGGGGACAAATATGTGGCTTTCTGCCCGGAGATGAAACCCTTTCCTTCTGGAATTTAAGTGAAAATGCAATGAGACGCACATGAAAATTAGCCAATTATACATGGGTAAGCAGGTGGTATTTTTTCGTGTAAGTTTAGACCTTAGGTAATGATCGGTCTAGTAGTACATTCGCGTTGCTTCGTTTTGTCATTCTAATCACAATTTGTTCCATAAAGCTTATTAGTTCACTTGTAGATAAATTTAATGACTTCAGGAAACTATCATTAATACAGTCGTAACCACATATCCCTTCGGCTAAAGGAAGTTTGAGATGATGTATTATTGAGTCGATAAAGCTGAAATGTACGAATTTGCCAGTTTTACTTCAGAGAAACAAAAAAATCCACAAAAAGGTCATTAAGTAATTTCTAACCTCATGCAAAAGACAGAGCAGCTTCGCTGCTTGTTTCCCGTTTAAAAGTTGAGTGATTTGATATGGACTTGCGATGTTGTGAATTTTAATCCGAGCAGGCCAGCAAACATAATAGCTTGCTTAATGATATGTTCCTTGTACCAAAATTGTGGGGTTGAAACAGGGTCTACGTTAATCAGCTTCTTACCCCGGGAATCAATACAAATACAAAGGCATGGCTGTAGTAAAGGAAATCATAATCCCCTGCTGCCACACGCTCTCTATGAACCTCAATGGCTTCAGATTCAATGGAGGGATCGTATTTATTTTAAATTGGAATCAATTGACAACTCAAAAATAATAATTGGTTCATATATTTGGCTATTGTGCTAATAGACGCCTTAAACTTTGTACTTTTGTAGAAGGGTTTGATTAGCATGTAGTATTTTTTGTTAAATGCAGCTTTCTTTTGGCTTGCCTCCAAAATTTCGACGTCAATCGTAATATCCGCAACACTTTTATTTGGAGGTTTCTTGAATGAGCTATGTGCCATTAGATGGCTGATATAATGTATATAAGGAGTTGACTTGCAAATCTCTGTGAGTCAAAGTCAAAAATTATCTGTGAATGAGTGTGGTGTTGAGGAGTAGTTTTCACTAACTTGCATTATCTCTTTCATTTTTAAATTCCACCCAGAGTAAAAAGATTTTGTGTCCGTCACAAATATTTCCTCCCTCGATTGTAACAGTTTTGCGCGAACAGACTCGGGATTACCAAAGACCATTTTTTTTCTCTCCACGTGAAACCACTATAATTACATTTGTTTTAGCTCCAATTTTTACAGTGTCTCCCTGAGTCTTCGTCGGAACACGTCATCTCTTGTAACGTCTGAGGATAATGAAAGTTTAATATTTTTTACAAGTTCCGATTGAGTAAATCTTCTCGTTCCTTTAGCACAGTAAAAGCAAATGTAATTAGAATGTTTATTCCTTACATGGGAAACCAAATGATTTCGCACTGGGAAGCTCATTACGCATTTTGAGCACTGGTAAATTCTATTTTTGGACTTGTCATGCTTATCAGTGAAATGTCTGCATCCCATCCTTACGGGAGAATATTTTGTTGCAATTTGGATAAAAACATCTAACTCGTGGATGTAGGGACTTGTTTATGTGTGCCGTCTTGAAGTGAGTTTCTAAATTATCCAATGGAATTGCTTTGAAACACAGATTACATTTTATTAGATTCTGGTTGCCACTTGTAGCTGCCATCTAACTCATTAACCTCTGCTAAAAAACCGAAATTTCCGAAAATTAGTTATTCTTCTAAGTTATGACTTCTACTAAAGCATTAGTGTACCCCACAACCAAAACCTACGATCTATCATTCAAGAAGAGACGCATGCAATTATTGTTCACAAAATAAACTGTATAAATGGTTAAAAATTGGGTTCAACAACATTCTCATAATTTGTTTCATAGAGTAGAGAAAAATGAGGAAATGCCTTTAGCTTTGCTATGATATTCTGTGCATGAAAGGGAAAAAAAAGATTAAAGAAAACTTGTAGCGTTGTCGCAAGCTTGCATATGAAATAACTAGTAAGGGCAAGCCTTTACAACTATGCATTTGAATGCGTGTGTGGATGTATTTTGAGCGTATGCTTGTTTTCCTAGCATGCCAGTCTGCGTTAATTCCTAGCATTAATGTGTGTATGTTTTGAATGAAGGACCTTTTTATAACTTGATAATTAAATGCAAAATGGATTGGAGATTGGAAATGTGGAGATTGCAGGTACACAAATTCTGTCATGCAAATTCGACGACAAATTTAAAAAATCAATCTAAATTGGCTCAAAACTCCTTCGTCTAGTTTTATGTTTAAGAAAAATAATTTATTTATTTTCGTTTCAATTTAAAATTCAAAATTTCAAAATTAAATTAATTAGTAGGTGTGTGGAAAGTTGAAAAGTTAATAACTTAGTAATTGAGTACACCACTGAAATATTACCTGTTCAGGAACACCGAAACTAAGGCGTAGGTTAGTACTGCAGGGACAAACGAAGGTAGAAGGCTAACAAATCAGTTTGCTTGCTCTGATGCAGATTATCATCTCATGAGATACTACATACATCTAATGCATGGTATGCATGAAAGCAAGCAAACTGATTTGTGCGCGTGTTTCATTTTACCCCAACCAAACCAAATCCAAATCTGATCCTGATCCTAATCCGGTTAGGTATCCAATTATGATCTTAATACCAAATTATAACCGGATATTTACAGGATCAGATTTTAATTAAGATTTGGCTAATTAAACTCTTTTTTTAGAATCCTGACCCAGGGTTTAGTATTGAGTTTAGTATTAGTGTTTAATATTAGGATTTGGTTTAGCATTGGGTTTAGCATTGGGGTTTAGCATTGTGTTTAGCATTCTGTTTAACATTAGGATTTAGCATTCTGTTTAACATTAGGATTTAGCATTCTGTTTAACATTAGGATTTAGCATTCTGTTTAACATTAGGATT
>JAQFZG010003456.1:0-13609 GCA_034695465.1 Entomobrya nicoleti | reverse complement strand
TCTTTTAAGGTCAAAGTTTGTATAAAAGGTCAACCGAAGCCAGAAATTGAAAACGAATGGGGAAACAGCTACTTACCAGATATGAAATGGACAATGATCCCAATGAACACTCCAAAATTAAAAAGGTTTTATCAATTGCCTGTTGACGAACAACCAAGTTTTCCTTTTTCAATTCCAATTTCTCATATTCAAAATCATTATCTTGATAGTAATGACAAATTCAATATTCAATTCTCATTTCATTATGAATAGGCTGTACGATGAGAGTGGTACAGATGTTATCCTTGGATTAATGAAACTACGATTTAGGTGTAGTATACATGATTATTTATGTATTCAGTTTTTGAAATCCGATTTAAAAAAGGCTTTTATTTTATGAAATATATTGATGTCGTCGTATGGTTATAGTTAAATATAATCTTAATTTAGGTGGAACAAATTATAAGTGTATTGTATAAAAGTATATCTTCTTTAAAAAATACTAGATATGGTAGAAGCACGATCGTATAACAGTAATGGAATATGAACAAAATCTAGCTCAAGTATTCTAACTGCAAATATTATAGTTAAACAACAAATGTACCAGCTTAAGATTAGCTTTGACTTAAATAATAATATATGTCATTTATTTTATTATTATAATGCAACGCACATATGTATAGTTGTGTCAAATATTTTCTAAGGAGAATAAGATACCAATATTTTTGTAAATTTTAAATATTGTTGCTGATTCAATTAAAAATTTCAGAATAATTTCCTATATCGAAATAAAGATGGATTCTCAGATAATACAAACTAAATGTTACATTTGTTACTTGCCACATAAAACAGAAAAGGCGTGCGAGGTATACTATGCATATATGTTCAAATCTATGTTGTCTGCACCAAACCACAAATTCCTCTATAATTCCACGTGCATTCGAATTAGGCAAAAGTTATGTATGACATTCAAAATTATAATATTTAATATACAGAAGTGTTCCCTTAGATATATTTGTACTTAAGCCAAATGTTTAAATATTATTATGGTGGCCTTACATGCATACCAACACTTAAACACATTCTAGCACATCTTGTTAAATATTATATAAGTTATTGTGTTTTGTTATATTTAGGTACATCCTTATGCATGAAAATTAAAGTGAATACAAATTCACACAGAATTAAAATAACTACACTTTACATTTGAAGCACCCTTGGAACGAAAGAGATGATTGAATACTTAATACAGCAAAATCTGTTCAAAGTGCTGATGAGCTTCTGATACTCTTGAAAATTGTCCAGATGACAGAGGACAATGCTTACAAAAATTATATCGGGCAAATCGCACTTAATTGGGTACTGGATGGTTCATCGGATTTAAGTATATTAAACACTTATTATAAACTAGTATATGAATTAAATCTTAAGTTCAATTATCATAGGTTTTTTTTGTACGTGAGCTAATATGTTGGAAACTGGCCTGGGCTCGAATTGGAAAATCATTACGAAGGAAAACATTGAGCATTCCGCCCACAGAACTATTTTGTCGTGTAATTCATATTATTATTCGAACTTTGCATTCTAATTTGTATGTAACCAATTGAAAATAAAGCATGTTCCTGGCTTTAGCTCAATGTCCAGTTTTTGCTGAAATGTTCCAATCCCAGTTTTTGGAAAGCAGCAATGAAATTCCGAATGTTGATGACGGTATGATTTCACATACCGAGTCTTCTATATAGCGACCTCATCTTTTTTATTTTAACGAGCAAAGTTGACAGCACAACAATAGGATCAGTAAACAGTAGACCTTTTTCGCATTTGTTGCAGTTGCCGACTCAAGCACTACATCCGGATGCATCCGTGCATTCTAATGTTTTGCATATATTATTTATGTTTATAGCAAGCAAGCCAAAGGTACTCATTTCATCATGCAACGAAAACTATAAATTATTGTACGCAATCTTTACGGGCATAATTTATAGTTTTCAGAATGTACTCCTCTACACAAATAATTTTACAAATAAATATTTTACTGAAGTCTGAAAGCAATGATATTAAAACAATTAATGTATTATTACTTTTTTAAATCGAATGCAATGAAGAATTTAAAAAATAATTAATGCGTACAACATAATGGAGCTTTTTTTACAATGGTATAGCTGGTTTATACCAAAAGTATGTTATATTTCAACGGGATAACTTTGATAATAACAGCGAAGTCTTTTTTCTAATTCTGATTCTTCGACAAATTGATTATATGATTTAATGACATACATTTTAGAACATCACATATATAAAATTAACAACAATATTCGATTTTTAGAGGGCAAGGAAAGCAGCTATTACTCACGATAATTTAATATTTAAACGTATATTTAGTTTCGTACATTCAGTAAGTTGCCTGTTAGAAGAAGATTGAGTAGTGGGAAATCTATTATAGTGTATTTTTATGAACATTGACTATGTACATATTACATGAAAATAAAAACAAACATGACTTTCCACAGTGCAACACACTGGTTGATTTTATACATTTAAACATATACAAACAAGATGCCTTAAAGTCACTTTGAAGCTTATTCTTGGTCGACATCTGACAAGCTTTACCTTTCTTCTACATTTCTCTGGCTAATCTTTTTTGGGAAATTCGCTTTCTTTTGTTCTAAATTTTTGATCCTTTTTGGTCGCTCAATGGACGGTCTTCATATAACAGACATTTCTGCCAAAACAATGAAAATGCTACTGACGCACTGGTACACTGGAGAACTACTCCCATCCTAGAAGGATGATCTTACTGTTTGTGAATTTACTTATGCTGCTGGAAAATACCGAATGACCTCAGTTCTTGAGATGTTGGACGATGTGTTAGGAAAAGATTTCAGAGCTGTTGATGAAGATGTGGATTTATTGAAAATAATGGTAAAATGTCCCTCAAAAATGTAGAATCCAGAATGCTGAAACAAATCGTTGATAAACTCAATGAAGTTGTGAGGGCTTCAGAATTGATGGAAATGTTTTCCTTGACATTCGACAAGTTATATGAGGAAAATTATGCCGTGTCACATGTTTTGAAGTCGTATGATTGGCTTGCTCACAAGAGGTAAAGTTAATGCCACTATCTTGCAAACTTGGATTACAACACATTGAAAGCAATCTACAGAAAAAACAATAAATGCGCAGCTTTATTTTTTGCCCCAAAACTACGGAAAAATTAATCAAAAGTTTAAAGCTCATAAATGTACAATGTTACAACAAGTACATCCATTGATGAGGTGGGTATCCCGGTTTTCCAATACTCAATCGAGTATGATATTTAAGCATAGTAAGCAGGAAGAAAGAGTATATGCACATACATAAATAATATTTAATTATAAATGGAACTATAAATAAATATCATGGTAATGCATCTTAATATACTACCACCGTATATTGCACAAATGTAAGATATTTCGTTTACTATGCATCATCTGTTATTTCCATAAACCAGTTTTCTGATGAAATGCGCTTATCGTAGCCTTAGCTAATGCAGCAAAATTGATTTCTGCTGACCTGTTCCATATGCAATCTTACACAGTTTAATTTGTATGAATATTAATATAATTTATCCAATCTCTATATCTCTGATTATTTATTAACTAAGTGAAGAGAGTTTACTTCTGGAAAAACCAACATGCGGCTCCAGTCAGATGTTACATATCATGCCTATATGTTCTGTAGATTCTTTATTACATTCTATCCGTGTTAAATTATTTCGCTAATGCTGCATGAATAAGCTCATCTTACTTATCTTAGAAGTGTCGTCTTAAAACTTAAATCCCTTTTCGATGTGCATCTTATAATTTCTGATTTATTTCTTCACTTCAACCATATTGTACTTGAAACAGATTTTTTTGTGAAAATGAAAATCAATTTTTGGTCATATTACACTAAATACATATTACATGTATCCTTTTATAATTATTTTTGAAAACGAAACCGTACAATTTTCAGCGATTCTCAATTTTATTAGTTTATTAAATTTCTGCTTTGCGATGTTTTGACAAGTTGGAAGAATGGCTGCAATAAATACTAGTGAAGACTTAAGCACTTACTTACTCTGAATATCAAAAAGACTTTAGTTGTCGAAGCTTAAATTCTATTTCATTATTATAGTTTGACGAGAGAAAATTTGAGCAAGATTGGATAATTGGAAATTGGGGAAACGTTAGAAAAAGTGAAACATTTCTTGAGAACACAGACGTGAAAATTCTGTGCAAAGCAGATAATCTGGAGTATGGCAAATTTACTGTTGGCTTTAAAGTTTAGGCGAACAACCAAGATCGTCGCGTTAATTTTTACTATTAACTAATTTGTAAACATTTTTGTTTACATTACGTGGAAGCAAATTTACTTGTGGAAATGTTTAATAGATCAGATCAAGTAGGCCAAAGATATCAGGTCAGGCCAATACGCTACTGTATTTTTACTAATTTCAATATCACTTGACCTGATTTTGAATTTTAAATGTAAAGGGTCAAACCAAAACAGTTATTGGAACTCCCATTGACATCAACAACAATTGGTACTTTCCTTTCAGAGGGACATCTGCTGATATTGGTTCTTGGACTAACTCCGAGGGAGCCATGGTAATTAGGCTGACACTTACACTTACCAATTTACCAAACACAAGTTATTTCTCCAAAGCAAGTGAGTTACTACGTGCATGCAGAGACGAGCCGCAGCAAAATCTGGCAGCTCTTTTGGAAGATGAATCCAGCTCTGATGTTAAAATTCTTGCAAGGGACAAAATTGAGCTATTTGATCACAAAGCTATTTTATGTGGTAATATAAATATAATGAATATGCTATGCGATATTTAATAATTAAACCTTATTAAAACTTAGTGGCTTTTTATTATAGCCCAGTTTCCCGTTTTTGCGACAATGTTTGGATCCGACTTTCTGGAGAGAAATACCGGCATGGTAAAAATCGAAGATATCTCTGCGAAAACGATGAAAATATTGCTGAAATATTGGTACTCCAGCGAAATATTTTCAGCTTGGAAAGACAGTAACATTGTTGTAGAATTTGTCTATGCAGCGGGAAAATACCAGATGACAAATGTTCTTAAGATGTTGGACGATGATTTTTCAGGGCTCAAATTCTAGGCTTCTGATGGTGATCTGCAGTTATTAAAGATGGTGAATAACTTGTCTCTAAGGAATGAAGAAGCTAAAATAGTAAAACGAATTGTTCAAAAAGTGGATGAAGTATAAACTGGCAATGATTTATTAGAGCTGTTTCCCTTGGCAATCGATTATCGATAAACGACGAAAGATTTACGGCATCAGAAAAACGGAAATTTTTTGAGGATACCATAAATCAGCAATTTCAAATGAAATGAAATCAACCAATAAGATTGTGTTCCAACGAGTAAAAAAACTAGTAAAGAATTTAAACTTAGTTTTGGTTTAAGAATGACGAATTCAATACAATCAAATATAAACAAGGAATTTGGTATAATATGGATTTTCCTTTCCGTATTTCCGTTATGCATTAAAAAATTCGAGTACTTCATGTATGGTGATTACATCGAGGGATTTAAATAGCTTTCAGTTTTTCATTTGTGTGTATACTAAAAAGATTATAGAATTAGAGTAAAATACATCTAATGTGCATTTATGTCTTCATGAATCCTAACACTCATAAGGAATCCTTGGTTACATACGCAAACGTTTATTAAAATTATGTGCAAGCGGAGCTTTTTCAAATGTACATTTGTGTGCGAAGGTGCAGACTTTAATGTATCATTGCTCCACTTAACTGGGTTCCTTTAATATGTAAATGTATGCAAAAGCCTAAAGTACCTAAACTTTGTTTTGAAGTCTTACCTGGTGCAGAGGTGATTTACATTACAGTATGAAAAAATTACATATCTTAAACCTTAAATGTTTGCCTGTCAAAATGATTGTATAGATAGGTAATATATCAAGAGAGATATGATATTTCGGAGCATAATTAGTCACTTTTTACGGATGGGTCTATGTGAAGTATTTCCAAAGCAGAACTAACAATAAGTGACATATACACACACCATGCGTTTTGCTCCAAATATTATTAAGCTGCAGGTTTTTTTATTTGTATCGCGTAGCATAGAAAGTATAGCTGTTTAAGGAGCAAATACGAACATTGACAAGTTGAAATATTCGACTGTCTAAACTGGTTGAGCAAATAGTCACAGACATAGAGTTAGTGAACGTGTGAACATTATTAAAATATTGTATAGTCTTTTCAAACGAATTTTGTGATTTATTTTGCAAACGTTATATTTGTGAAGATTTAAAAATTCACCAGAAACAATTTTTTTTATTAACTATATCAAAGTAATTAAAATGCGAAAAATTACAGCAAAGTGCTTGAAGTGCGATAGGGTGTTTAAAACCAATTTACAACTTCAGTATCACATCTATATGCACCTCAATGTGAAACCATTTAATTGCATATTTTGTCCAGCCCAATACCGTCAAAATGGACAACTACCACCACACTACCGCAAACACACACAAGAAAAACCATATTTTTGCCATCATTGCCACCTGGAATTCTCACACTCTACTCAGTTAACGCATCACAAGAGAATTATCCATGGCAAGATGCCTTATCGATGCCAACTTTGCAAGAGGATCTTTCCCAGCGCAAGACCTTTGCAGGACCATATAAGAACCCATACTGGTGAAAAACCGTTTAAATGCGTAACTTGTGGTAAAGGATTTGTTCAGAAAGGTTATTTGAAAGCACACAAAAAGATTCACAATGCAGCGTCATCTTTCCACTGTGATACATGTGGGAAATGGTTTAACTTTAAAAACGCTTTGGAATCTCATAAAAATACTCACAAGAACGAGACTGCATTTCAGTGCGTGTTTTGCGAAAAGTTTTTGTGCTCGAGGGCATCGCTAATGTCACATCTTATATCCCACACTGGCGAAAAAAGTCACAAATGTGTTGTCTGTACGAAGTCCTTTGCTTTCCACACAATGCTTAAACAACATATGGTGATACATATTCAAAATCGCAACTATGCGTGCGCCATCTGTAATAAATCGTTTAAGGACTCTAATTCGCTAGGAATACATCAAAGAGTACATTCCAGTGAGAAAAAATTCAAATGTGAAACATGCGGAAAATGTTTTCGTGAAAGAAGTCATGTGACAAAGCATGTGCAGCTAGTTCATCTTAAAATAAGAAAATTTAAGTGTGAACTCTGCGACAAGCGATTTGGAGCCAAAGCTCATTTAACAAATCATATCAGAGGACATACTGGGGAACGAATATGGAAATGTCAGATTTGCCCACAAAGCTTTTTGCATAAAATTTCCTTGAATGAGCATAATGATCGGAAACATGCACTTATCGTAGTGGAACAACCATTTGGTTGTACATTTTGTGAAAAGCGATTTCAGCGAAAAAATCACTTATTCGGTCATCTTCTTACACATACCAAGGAAAAGCCATTTGATTGTCACTTGTGTTCCAGAACATTTGCTAGCAATCAATTATTAAAGTCTCACATTGCAGTACATTCTGGAGTTCGAGGTTTTACATGTGATTTGTGCAATAACTCGTTTTACACACTGGATAAAAAGAATCGGCATATCAGACGAGTGCATAAAAATGCAAATCGCCGTTAATAAGCAGGCTTTAGGTTACATTGAAGGAAAAATAATTGGATGGTGGTTTTATTGGGAGTTATAGGTTTTTATGCAAATCCAGATTTAAAAAACAATATTTAAACATCATGTCGTATACCGGAATTTTAAATTATATCCTGAATGAATTAACAAAATAATACTGTTTCTATTCTAAAAGGTTTACTGAATTGTTAAAAAGTTTGAAATGTTTAATTTAAAGATTTAAAAGCAAATAAATAAATACTTACCAATGTTTAAATTTCAAATGATTACAGTACTTCAAAAACATTCTAAATACTTCATGATCTGTTTAATGTAAACTCGTCAAATGCATGAATTTATTAAACTTAAGATTGTAAGTAGCCGTTGCATGAATGTTTGACAACTCCACTCAGTATTAAGTTTACGTTTTAAGATACCTGAAAATTTATAGATGTTGTTAAAACATACATAGATGAATATTTTTTCTCGATAAATTGTTAGAAAATTAACAAACAAATAACAGGCATAGCATAACAAATTAATTATTTAACGTTTCAAACATTAGGGAATGATGAAAACAAATCATGTAAATTTTATAGTGAACAGGTCCTTTATTTTTTCGTATTTACATGAGTCAATTAACTAACGACAATTACTAAACTGATTAACTAATTAATTAAAGAAGATCATAATGTACATTTATATTTCACTGAAACAATAATCTATGTATGTATGTATGTATGTAATCATTAATGTATTTTGGTTAATTTACTTTCACTTAATATTGTAAGTAATCTGCATGACAATGAATTATTTAAAAAAAATCACAATAAATAACTCACATAAATGCACAATACAACAAATGATACTACAATGTGGACTCCTATTATAAATTCACTGTCACTTATCTCTTAAGTATAGCAAAGCAAGATATACTGTGTTTATAAGAGTTCTTATAATCATTCGTAGGTACTTTGGTGCTTGTACAAAGGCCAACATGCAAGCTAACGTAAGCGATGTGCACGTAACTACCTTTTTTGGTTTCATTTATTAGTATACTCTCATCCTCTGGTCATACGCATATTTCTTTTCTAGCTAGTTATCAAAATTAGAATAGTTGTTGTATGATGTGTAGTCATCAGATTAACACGCGTCGTTTTTTATTCTTATCATTGTAGGAATGTTCTTTAGGACAACTAAATTACAACAACTAAATTAGGCAAACTAAATCATAAGTAATTAAAGAGTTTATGGTAATGAACTGCAGACACACATTTTGAACGAAAACAAAATTTATTTTAAAACATGCACGGAAATAAACGGAACTTCTTAATGGCGCCCCAAGCCAATGTACGCCAAATTGCTTACGTAGACGTTTACTAAATACGGGAATTATAACTACTTGCTATATCTTAGATAGACATAAATAAAATATTAAGTCAGTAACATTACAAAACAACCCATGAATGGTAAATCAATGATAACAAATATTGACCTCAGGCCATTAAGAAATAAAAGATGTAATAATATGTAATATAAAATGTACAAGTTCACAACTTTTTTGATTAATTAGAAATTAGTTTCCAAAAAGTTAATTAATAAAACAAAAAAAAATATACAATTAGCTTTATTAGTATACATTTAGTAAAAAAAAATCCTCAATCTAAAATAATTTCCTCGATAGACTTATTTTTTAGAAAATAATTTACAACCCACCAGAGTTTTTCTAGACGGCACTTGTACATAAATTATAAATAATTTATTGTATTATAAGCTTTTACCTTGATTTAGCTTTGTTGACCAATGCTTTAGTTTACCTGACATAAAAAACCATTTTATATGGAGACATTTTACTTTGTGTAAAAAAATGGGCACTTAATCATTATAAATTAAATGGACATAACTACATTTTTTCATATCGTTCCTTAAAAAGAAATAACACACTGACAGAAATGCATTAATATTTTTTATTTATAGAGCCATTTATTGCTTCATAAAGACAATTCATTTACAGGGCAAGCACCCCTTAATACTAGACCAAACTATTGAACTTTTTAGATTCGATATACAAGTATTTAAAAAACTATACTGTTCAATTATCAAATCAATACTCAATTTATTAACAAAATGTTTTTTACCGATTCAATTAAAACGTCAAATTTAATAATCCCACCAAAGCGTTTATGTATTGTGATAAACCTTGAAATGACGATTCATTGCGACATTTGTGAAAAAGTCATTACCACAAATTTTGCATTTGAAATTCCTTTCTCCTGTATGTCTCCTCATATGATACTTTAAGGGTGTTGAGAAAGTAAATCTTTTGGAACACAATAAGCAACTAAACGGTCTTTCTCCGGTATGCTGATACATGTGCCCAAGTAAGTCCTTGGATGTTACAAATTTCTTTGAGCAAAACACACACTCATGAGGCGTTATTCCTGTATGCGCCCTCATGTGATACCGCAGTTCCCATTGCGCCGTAAATCTTTTTGAGCACTGCTTACACTTAAAAGGCTTTTCTCCTGTATGAGTCAAGATGTGTCTTTCAATTTGTGTTTTACTGCGAAAACGTTTACCACAAAGTTTGCATTCGTGATTTAGTATTTTCAGGTGAACTCGTCTGTTATGCATATTCAAGGAATTTTTGTCAACAAATTTATTTCCACAAATGTCACAAACGTGGATTTTGGTATTACGAGTATGAACATTCATATGGGACTGTAAATACGCCTGGATAGCAAATGACTTGCTGCATACCTCACACTTAAATTGGTGTACATTGTGAGCGCTGGCATTGTGCCACCGACGTTTCCGTAAACAGTTAAATGTTTCATCACATTTGTTACAGAAATGAGGTTTTTCGTTTGTATGTAAAGATACGTGTTTTTCCAGACCTTCGTATGTACATAAAGATTTGTTGCATATGACGCAGTTAAACGCAGTTTCTTCTTTGTGTGAATTTTCATGACATTTCCAGTGATGTAAAAAGTTGAAACCTTTTCCACAAAAACGACACACATGTCGAGATCTGTCTGCATGAACTTGTTGATGAGCGACGTATCTTAATTTAGTGGTAAACGATTTCTTGCAAATATTACACAAAAAAGATTTTTCAGCAGTGTGTGTAATGTTGTGTTTTGCTAAGTGCTGTAATAGTGTATACTCTCTATTACATACTTTGCAAAAGAAAGGTTTCTCACAAGTATGAGATCGAACGTGGTTTATAGTAGTATTTCTTTTGTCACAAAATACACATTCCAACCTAGTTAACCTGTTAGTTGAATGGTGTAATGCATTTTTGGACAACAAAACCATTGTACAGATTTTAACTCTTGAAACAGTCACCAAATAACGATTTGAGTTTTAACACTGATACGAATACGGATATGAGTATGGTTGATCAATTTATGACAACTTGAACAAACTATAATACTAAACTTAGTTGTGAACTTTAACAGCATTTAAATTGTAATTTTAAAGGACATTTCCAAGAAAAAATCTGGTTTTTACTATCAATAACTTGAACTAATATTTTAATATCAGGAAACGTTTAAACCTGGCTTCTCTAGTTAATTGTGTTATTCAAATAGGTTTTATTTCTTCTAATGAATGTAAATATGGTCAAAACTGCTTAAACGTTTTCCATTATCGTTAACTTTTCTGAACACACAATTCTCACAAAACCGTAATGAGATATAAATCTGAATTTTATACATACTTCAAGCTGCCTTTTATTTCTAAATTATTCGTTTAAATTACTGTACCGTCAATTCTGCTTACCAGTATGATTACAGTGTTTTAGTGAATGTCTTAAACTCGTTCATAGTTTATGTGTACTGCCTGAAGTATGCATGTTACCTGCATTGAAGAATAAACTACAGCTATACTTCACCTGTACATTTAAGCTGTTTTGGGTACTTCAGGTGAAACATATTAACTCGTGTTTTGAAGGATATTTTAATATATACTTACCATAAAACCCTCATGTATACTTTTTGTTTAGATTTTTTCTGCATCCCAAAATGTATAGCTTTTATGTTAGTAAATATGTAACTCATTGGTTCATGCACTAGTTGATGTGGTAATGTAAATACGCATCCGGTATTGTAATTGTAATTTTTAGTATTTTGTATTTTAGGGTACTGTTGCCGTACTGGTCTGTACATAGTTTTTACGTTTCATGCATTGATTGGGTAAGGATAACCAACATGCATGTCAATTGTGGAACAAAACGGCATATATTTGTTTAAAAGTACCTGTGATTTTGTATGTTAACCAAAAGGATTGCTTGTAATGGTTGTGGCTTTTGTAGTTTTCTCAAAAGAAAGACGAGTGCTTGTTAAATTCTTTATGGGACAAGGTAAACAAAAAAAACAAAAATGACATGTACTTCTCTGTGATTTTATTGGCTTGAGTGTGCGGGACTAATATATTGGAATGCCTATACATAGGTGTGCAAGAGAACGAGGTACTATTAAGGCTTTGCTCCATTTTCGGCCAATGTATAGCTTTAATTTACTTTTTGAACTTATTAAAACTTTTGAGTTATATAAATTACATTTTAGAGCTGAGTTAATATTTGCATAATTGTGAAACGTATTAAGTTATTTTGCGAACTAGGAAGTAAGTTTAGTATATTTTCTAACTTTATTATAATTAAATCAGGTAAACTATGGTAGCGTCTCATAACATTTATATATTTTTGATGGACATCATTCTTAACATGATGTCGTGCCTCAAGCCAACTATTCTATTATGTATTAAGTCTTAAAATATATTTACATTATATTAAAATATCATACATGTTTTCAAGACACAAGTTACTATACTCAAGCATACCTAAGCCTAAAATGTATTGCGTAACTTTAAAAAAATGGCATGAATAATTTAAATATATTAGACATAAATTATTGCTATCCTTATATTTCGAATAAAATAAGACATTCTGAATTAGTAGTGCTTATTGTATTCTTAAAGACTTAAATCTTTCATATACTATCTTAGATAAGGAATTAAAAAAGTAATTCAAATTAAATTAAAATTAATTTAGTTGATACTTGTACCATTTATTGGTGTCCCTGTCAAAGACAACAAAATATTAATATTGCATCATTCCCATTCCCTAAGTATTTTTCAATCTTAGTTATAATTCTAAACTGATCCCATCAAAACTAGGTTAACTGCGTTATCTATAATATCATTACAAAACTCCAAACCCAAGTTTGAAGTCACTAAACCATACGGACCAATATGAAAACCAATGAGAGGTAATGAGCGTAGAATTTGCTTTTCCTCTTTCTTAAAACAAACCGAAATCCAGTACTCTTTAAACGTTACTCCATTTTGATACAGGTGACCACCCAACTCCGAGAGCAAAACTGCAATTGCAAAAATTACTAATAACGTTGTCGGTCCTGCAACAAATACAGGAATGGGTAAATTGTGATATAATTTGAGCATATAAAATGCTGCACAAGATGCTAGTAAAATTCCCACAAATACTACGATTGTCATACAAAAATCAAATAATTTTCGGTAAATTTCACATAAAATGGTTGTTACACGGTATTTATGATAAGCTTCGATAAAACCTCTTCGCAAATTTGTATTCTGTTGATACGCCGAGGGAACCATTGTTATGGAGTAAACGTCTACTCCTTCCCACACACCAGCTATAATTAAAATCATTGAACATACGTATTTTAAACCGTGAGATGCTAGCATACCATCCAAAATTGCTTCGGTAGCTTTTACTGGCAACGATTGTCCTAGTATTAGCTGAAGTGGTGTATAAGACCTTGCAAATGGAGATAAAGTGAATGCAAATGGAAACAGAGAAAAGCATGCACAAAATGCTCGAACGAAGTATTCCTTGGCTGACTTTTTGAAAAACTTTTTTGGTTTGTATACTTGTACCTTAGGATCACTAGACCTTTTACCAGAACCAAGTTTCAAACATTGGTTGACAAAGT